>VVHJ01003731.1:43610-60881 GCA_015107715.1 Tylochromis polylepis | reverse complement strand
TTTACTTGCTGTTCGTAGCAGGTGGCAGGCATGTAAACCTAATTCTGTAAGAAATAGAGCTGTTTTCTTTTGGCTGAAGGAATCCCGTATTATGGTATGAAAATGTATATTTTTATCAAAGAATCCACAGAGAAATTAGTATTATTATTATTTTTTTTTTAATGAAGCACCATAATTGGCTAGAAAACATCATGGTATTTATTTCTCTTTTGTCAGGAGTGACTGTCCATTTAAAAAAAAAAAAAAATAAAAAAAAAAAATGCTTTCTTGCTCTTGGTTGAGAGGTGAGCCAGCTCAGTTGGATGCTTATTGGAAAATAAATGCTTTTTCTACTGTCTTGTCTCAGTTGAGTCGGACTTGTTAACAGCCTTCAGTGTCACAGCTCTTATTTTGACTTGGTGCCTATCATAGGTAGAAGAAAGTAAAAAGTATGAAAGCGTTAATGTTAAAAAATATTTTAGTTAAAGTCCTGCATTCACAGCGCTGCTAACTAATATCTAAATGTAGAATTTGATCCACATAAAAAAAATATAAAGAGTTTATTGGAGTTTCTGGACATTTTTAAAGGCAAAAAGGGTCATGGAGTGATGAATCAGACAGAGCTTCCCACCTGAGCCTTCAGAATCAGCTGATTTTGTTTTTCATGCATAAACTTTCTATATTATTATTATGAAAATTCTGAGTTACAGGGCCTCAAAGTACCTCAAATCTGAGAATTTTCCCAGCATAACTTTTACATACATGAGATGGCCACATTAAACTTTCCGGGTTGAGAAACATATTTAAGCTCCGATTCAAAACCACAACCAAACTCATTTCAAATCAGTGTTGCACTCTAAAGCCAAAATGTTTTTATTATTACATTAGCTTGAGCATCTGTGACGCAGAATAACAGAAACAAGAACTGATAACCTGGATGGTTTTCTGATGATTCACTACCCAAAAAAAAGTACATTTTGTGTAAACTTTGAGCGGTTACATAACCATGTGGTTCTTGTGGTTTGTCAAATTTCAGCATGAAAGGGCTCATTTTTAGCTACATTTTGATACTGGGATCCTCTTCCAGCAATGATTCCTTATGACTCAAGAGAATTTCCTAATTAAAGTGGTGCCAGCTGACATGAATGTAAAATTGATATGGTTGCCATTTTTCTTCAAAAATATTTATATTATTAATGTTAGAAATATGTATACCTTGATTAAACAACCTAAAATGATTGAACCTTGTACCTTTTAAGATATTTATTGCATGACTATGCAGATGACATTATTTGCCTTATTGAGGGATTTGGTTGATTTTATGTGGAACGATCCGATGACAATTGCTGGTTTATTCTGTTGTATTTTATAAGCTTAGTGACATCAAGTAGAAGCCTACTACAAGCCTTTAGAGCTCCCCTTCATGCCAAACGTGTTGTGGTAAATCTCACTCATCCTGGATGTTTGAGCATTTTGCAGAATGATGGAGAGTTCATATGTGAAAGCAGTTCCTGAGCTCACCAAAAATCTCACTTAATCAAGCGAGAGGTAGCCAAATGCACCATGGAAAAACCACGGCAAGCAAAAATGATTTTTATATCTCACAATATGACTTAACAGCATCCAGTACAGTAGCTGTTACTCTGCACCACTGCCCATCATTATGAGAGCCCGGAGGGAACGCGTTCACTTTTTATGTTTCCTTTCATGGCTGCACAGGATTTTACAGTTAGGGCCAGCACACTGCACATCATGGTGAAATAATGTCCCACTTTCCCACCACACACAAAGAAGTGCGCCGCCCTCATAGAGGCATCATATTCCTGGCCTCCTCTTCATAAATGTCAGGTATCTCTCCCATGGATGAGGACACCATGCGGACAGAGTTGCAACCACGAAGCTCCCCCTCATACTGGATGAGCTGTTTCCAGAACCCGTTATTGGGCCTCACGACAGGGCGACAGGTCCTGACCCAGCCGTGGGCCTCCAGGAGGCTCACGCCGCGGTACTTCATTAGGTACGCTATGCACAGGGCGGCGGAGCGGCTCACGCCGGCGTTGCAGTGCACCAGCGTGCGGCCGCTGCTTTCCGCTGTGACCTGGATTTTATCCGCCACCTCGTCAAAGTGATCGCTGAGTCGAGACTCCGGGGTGTCAGAGACCGGGATGTGGATGTACTCCATCCCTGGAGGGGGCGAGCCGCTGCCCTTTTTCTCAGTGACGCTGATGATGCAGGTTATCCCGCAGCCAGTCACCTGGCGGGGATCACCGGCCGCTCTGACATTACTCAGGTAAAGACAGTCGGTGACTCGGCACAGACCTGAGAGAGCCGACGGAGCTGGCTGATGCATGGATAACATCACATTTAGCGATGCTTCACAGTTTGTTCTTTTCCATGATGCAAATCGAGCCAACGCGCGCACGGATGGGGTAGCGACATACACAGCAGCGATACGGCGACTCAGGAAGGCCAAATCTCTGCGAGCGCACAAGCTGGCGCCTCCCGCTGGATGGGGGTTTTATCAGGTGGACAGCGTGGGCGTATTAATGAAATGTAACTGCCCTTTCTTAGTGAGGTACTAGGCAGCTTTATACATGACAGCTATGCAGTGTGTTTGAAGTGGGATCATAATTCAAATAACCTACACTGTTAAAAAAAAAAGTTAAACATCTCAGTTTTAATTACTTTTAAATCATCATCAACATTATGATTATCGTTTTAAAAAAAACCAGTCAAGGTTCGCTGTGTGGCAGGCAGTAATTGTACCCAAACTGCAGGACTGGAAACACAAGGTATAAAACTGAAAAACAGCTTTATTTCTACACTCTAACAAAAGCACAAACAGGACACAGCTCAGAGAGAGGACTGAGACAACATATACTCACAAAGGATAACGAGGGTACAGGCAACAGGTGGGAGGACAGCTGAAACTAATCACAGATAATGAGTCAGGGGAAGTAGAATCAAAGCCAAAGCGCAGGAGACGAGAGGCTATCAAAATAAGACAGGAAATAACCAGCACTGAGACAAGGACTGAGATGGGAATTTGACAAAGAGAAAGAAGATAAACACCGAGAAAGAATGGGAATGCAAAATGGGGATTAATAAAGCTATCATCAGCTAAAGCAACCAGGGAACTAAAGGCATAGAAAACAACTGGACTTTAAGTTTCGTAAAGACGTTTCCTCTCATCCAAGAATTTCTTCAGCCAAATAGTGGAAAGTCCCGGGTATTCAGAAGAAGCCTCTTGGATGAGAGATGAAACGTCTTCATGAAACGTAAAGTAGTCCAGTGTTTGTTTGTTTTTTCAAGCTCCTTAGCCTACCATGACCTGGATAACTGAGACATACCGAACAGAAAACAGGATCATAATCCCCCAAAAAACAAACATAAAAACTCAAAACGTAAAAATAACGGCATTTTAAAGTTTATTTTTAATAGGCTACAGTAGGCAGGACTTAAATGTTACCTGTGTGTATCTGAGGATTCACAGTTATAAGACACTGTATTCAAATAGAGTGTCAGATATTCTCAATTTCTTAATTTCTAGCTTTTCTAGTTTGAACTGTTGGTTTGGGTTTACATTATGTGTGTAGATTTTGGATTGTTTATGGTTGGGGCACATGGAGCTATGTAAGGCATTACTTTAGACACTTTCCTATTTTATTTATTTTTCCTATTTTATGGTTTTCTGTAGCATAAGCAGTCAAGAGAGTACTACAGCAAACCTTTTTTTTTTTTCAAAGTTGGGGCTTTGTAAATACAACAGAATATAATGATTTACACCTTATTATTAATATGAAAATCGTACAAAAGCAAAGGCATGTTATTTACATTTTATTGTTTTGAAACATTTATGTTCATTTTTTAAAACCGGCAACAGCAACATGTTTCAGTACAAGTCTGGATAGGGACATGCTTACTCCTGCTTTTTTAACACCACTTCCTTAAACTTTAAATGTTTGGTAACTGGGGAGACCGACTGCTGTAGTTTTGAAAGCAAAATGTTTACTCATTCTTGCTTCTTGTCAGGTCTCTCAGGCTAATCTTCACTCCTCAGTAAGTGGAATGCAGCCCAGTTGAACTGCGATCAGGTGATTAACTCAGCCAGTCAAGAATGTTCCAGGTTCGGATCCAGAAAAGCAGGATTTTATTTAGTTGGCAGTCAAATGAAGAGTAAAAGCCAGTGTCCCACTTCCACTGGCAGCCCAGGAGATCCAACCCCTGGCAGAACCACATTCTTTGAGTCAGGATCTTTGTTTCCCCACCTACAATGTTCCTCTTTCTAAAGCTTTTCTCTTTGATAGACACTATTTGTTTCATCAGTGTATCACTTCACTGGTCTTCTTCTTCTTTTTTTGTTGTTGAAACTTTTAATTTCTGTTTCTGAGAATTATCAGAGGTTTACAGCTGTGTTGGATGATCTTTTATGCTCATGATAGATAACAAGCAACCTAATGATGTTCTAATTTCTGGTTATCCACACGATTTTTATAACTTGTTTCCAGTTTTCCTGTTGATTTGCTGTGAATCAATGAAGCCCTTTATTAATTATACTTGAAAATTAAGGCTAAATCAAGCTACTTTTGTGTCAATTTCTCATTTAAATCTGAGTAATGTGAGCTCTTTTGTTCATGAACTAAAATCAAGATAACAGCTAGGTGTCTAAAAAAGTATTTAGGAGGCAAGTGTCCATTTTTTTTTGTTTTTTGGAAGAGCTTTTAATATTTGCTGAGATTTACTTGTAGGCTTGGCATTTTCAGTCAAGTATCCATTATTTGAAATTGAATTTGTTGAATCACAGAGGCAAGAAGATAAGAAATGTTAAGCCAGATTGTTCAAACACCAATTTGGATGAGTGAATGAAAAGCAGGCAGAAGAAGAGTTGTGAGATTATGCGTGTGCGTGTAGAAAGCAGCTAACAATGAAGAAAGATCAACCACTGGTTATGTTACAGTAAGCAGAATCACAGCACGTCACTGTAGTGTGCCTTGATTTGAGGTGGTTGCATGCAGGCCTTGCTGGTGGTGCCTGCAGGCAGTCCTTTCGTTGCCCTGGAAACACAGATGGTGGATGAAGGGGGCGCATACAAAAGACCATAAACCTGTGGCAGCAGCTGGAGACCGAGACCAGCGATTAATTCAGGTCTGCGCGCTGAGTGAAAGAAGTTACTGTTCTCATTAATACCCTCGGCTCATGTTCTTTGTCCCGAGGCTTCCGACTCCACTTTATCCTGTTTTCGTGGACTGGACTCCCGTCAGTGCGCAGCTGTTGTTGGCACTCCCACATCTGCTTCTCTCAGCTCGGCAGCCATATAGAGAGGACGCACAGCCGCGGTTCGTGTTAGTAGCGTGCTGCGACTCGATCCAACCAGCCTTTCAGTGCGGGCGTAATCACTGCGCACACGCCTGTTTTACCGTCTGATCGGCTTGCGGTCAGTCTGGTAGAGGAAGACGAAGAAAGCAGAAAAAAGGCGAAGAAGGAGCGATCTTTTCTTATCGTTTGGTGACAGGTGGATGTGGAGCCCGGACATCACTGGTAGGGGAACAAAAGAATAATTTATTTCCAATTATTCTGCTCTTCCGTTGCATTCAACTTTTACCCCCCGTCTATCTCACTCAATCCTTTAATAAGATCTATGTTTTTAGGTAAACACTGACTCCTTTAATTCCTCCAGTTGAGGGCCTAGATTGTAGAGAATATATCTTGTAGGTTGTTGGGTGTATGCTCATTTACCATAGAATATGACAAAAAAAAATTGTAGTTATTTTTAATCTCCCTGCTACACATATACAGCGGGATACAACCTACCCTACACGTCTTTAATCTGCAGAGCACAAGCTGTAGTCACTATTTTTGCACTGATTTGCCAAGGGCAATGTCAAATACCCCCAGCCTTAACAATGATCTTCTGATATTAGATTCTGATATGATATGGGGTAAAAAAAAATCTCTCTCTCTCTCCCTCTCGCTCTCTCTCTCTCTCTCTATATATATATATATATATGTAGACATGTCCATCCTACTCAGTATGGGTTTTGCCCTTTAGGTACTCCCCATGGATTCATCTACAGTGCTGCAGACAGAGACACACAGGATGCTGGGAGGATCCAGAAGGGAACCAACAACAGGACAGGTTATGTGTACAGACCGGATTGTCGTCATTAACATCTCTAGGGAGGTTAAATTTCAGGCCACATGGAAATTTAATAGCATTACTCAGTCATTTAGATAACTGATATTACTGACGCCTCCTATGTGACTCATATGTTTTTACAGTGGGTGTTTTTCAGTTCAACGTGTCTGAGACTAAATATAAAGCAGTAAAAAGAAACAAAAAAAGATGAAAGAACAACCAGTACCTGGGGGATCTTGTGAGGACAGTTGGGTTGTGTCCCACTTTTTTCTGCTGCTTTGTGTTGTGTGCTCTTCTCCAGTTACACCGATGGAAAAAGCAGATTGTTGGGGGGCTTGACAGGACCTCATTGTACTCAGGGTGGCTTCGCTCCATTGCCCTCTGCTGTGCTGTGTATGGACTGGTACAGGATCTATCCACAGATTTATACCACTGTGACTCTTTTATTTCTCCACATTCACTTTTATACTGTACACAGTGACTTCTTATATAAGTGCTGATAAATATAAAATGCAGAGCCAGTTTTTTATGGACTCAGTCATGCTTTTGCCCACATAAAGTGTGTGTCCTTGTGTATTTGTGTTAAGCCTCTGTGCTGGCACAGAGGACAGATAAATGAGGACCAGATAGAACGTGGGAGATCAGTTATGTGCTTAATCACTGACATATTTTTATTATTATTATGTTTGCTATATGGTACTTTTCTCAGGATTATGGTTAAGAGGAGAAATAAACCACAAATTGGAGATCATGTGACCAAATCATATTAGCATTCTCATATTAGCATAATCTGCCTGTCAGGTGATTTTATTCAAGATTTTTGTAGAAAAGGAAATATTCGTCAATATTTTTCAAATCAGGACAAAAATATATAATTTTGTAATCATGTCATCATTCACTATATCCACATTATTCTATACTACACTATACCATCCTAATTCCCTTTATTGTGATTTGTCTTGCAGTGACTACCCCATGGTGCCCTTTTCCCTGCCCTGTACCTTCAGAAGAGAGAATCCGTGTTCCAGTGTTTTCCTACTAAGAGATGACTTCTTCTGCTTTTGCAAATCACTGAAATCAGTATTCACTTGTTGCTTCATAGTCAACATCAGCGAGCTCAGATTTAGCAGGGAGCTATTTCATGGGTGTTGTACAGAATAATTTGCTGCAGTGGTTTTTTTTTCTCTCTCTCTCAAATGCATTTTCCTTGTAAGTAATAAGTGCGCCCTGGCCCGTTCTCTGACTTTATTTTGTGGATCAAAAACACTGATTCTGTAGCCATCGACCATGCTTTTTTCCTTTAGTTTGCCGTGTGCAGTGACCTCTAATCTTTCTAAACCTCTGATGGTTTCTCCTTGTATAAGATACTTCACTCAAAGCAAGCAGTGTTTCAACAAGACTATATTTTGTGTCTTTTTATAGCTGGAGTTTATCCATGCCAGATTTGTGCAAAGCTCTGATATTTGAAAAAAAAAAAAGCTGCTAAAGTGTGTGAAAATGACAAGTTCCCAATGTGCAATTCACACAGTATGTTTTCGTTTGTGTGGAAACCTCTAAAATTGATCATACTTGTGTGTGCGTGTGTGTTACAGGGGTGTCTACGTGAGTGCACGTGTTTCTTTGCATGTACCCTATATGTATGTCTGCATGTGTCTCTTATCAGTCAGATGAAATGTATTTGTAACGGGCCTGAAGCTAAAAGCTGCCATACTGTGATTTTTGTTTTCACAGCTGCACACTCAATAACAGGCCTATATTCTTTTAGCCACTGGATGTACCAGATAAGGGATAAAACAACATTTACAAATGGTTCTTAGCATTTGTTACAACCTGATTGAAGTAGCAGTTATTATACTGATTTAGATCACAAGGATGCCATTGGAAATTAATGGTCTGTAGTTTTCTAAACGATGCCGGCTGGCATTAATTAAGTTGTCCCGATGCCTACAGTCCTATCATTTCACACTAAAACCAATTACAGCAAATGCTAATAATTATGTGTAAATAGATTTTTACCCACATCTGGGTTGTACTAACAGTATCTCACTAATCTCTAACAGTACTAATATATGTGCTAACAGTTGGAGGACTACTAACCTGTATTGAGAATGCTGTTGGCTGGCATTTCTAACCCTAACTTGACTAACCCTCTGCTTTCTGCCCGCAGTCTGCAGCGCATATACTCCCGTTGCATGATCTTGCATCCCTTCTTTTAGAAATTTAGATAAATTATTAAAGTCAGTGAAAAATGTTGCACTGAGCATGTCGAGAAGGGTTTCGGGACTTGGAAAGGGAAAAAAGTGATTAAGCTCAAGGTGAAAAGACAAGCGGGAACAGCTGCTGACATCAAACTGGGTTGACCACACACTTATGAGCAACCAACACAAAACTGATTGTGATCTGATTCAAAGCTGGCACACTTCGCATGCTATGAGGTCAGATCTTTAGAGGTCAGCCTTTATGTTTGTATATGCTCTGTGCAGTCAACCTGCAGGTGAGTGCCTGGCTTGTTGTCAGCTCGGCCGGTACTGTCAGACAGAAGCTGAGCACACCTCAGTACTAACTCAGTACTAACTCCTGATTGGTGCTGATACTAACAGTCCTGATCCTGTAAATGTCCATCTTACTAATGTCTTTGTTTGCTGTTCTTTGCTAAACTTTGAGTAAATCAAAGCATGCCCAGCAATACCAGTTACCACTGGACAGACCTACTATTAACAACAGTCATCTTGTAAACAAGCAAAACAAGTCACTAACCCAAAAGAAGAGTGTTGAACAGCTCTCTACAAACTAACAAACTAACCTACTAATGAACACATAACCTAACGAAAACTAACTAGAATCAATAGCTTTCTGATCAGAATTGTTGAAGTGCCCCAAAATCAAGTAGATGCGTCACTTACTAACAGAATGAAGTTCAAAAATGTGCTTGAGTGTGTGAGAGGGAAAGAGAAGAGCGAGTGTGTGTTTGTACAAGAGGTGTACTTGTGTGGAAATGCAAGCAAAAAAACTCCAAATACTAAATCTAATCCTTGAACCTCTCAGTTTATGTATTTTGTGGAAGCAGCATGTTAATTAATGTTTACACTATTTACACTGACGTAAATCATGTTTTGAAAAGAACAAAAAAGTAATACAGGCAAAATGTCCATAAGAACAACAGGAGGTCTAAGAAATGTGTTAATAAACTTAAAATAATAATAATTTGATAGTGATTGTATTGTTTACTGTTTCATGAACATTTTGAATATACTCTGAATATTTTTTTGTAAAATTGTAACTTTTGTTTCTAAAACTTTGTGTCCAGTTAATAAATTTTTTTTTTGCCACATAGCACTTCGTCATAAGGCTGTGTACCTGTGGACCTGTGTTTCCTGTCCTGTTTCAGTCACAGATGCTGTGGAGTTAGTTTTAGGCAACAAACCTCTCACAAGATGAAGAGTGCGCAAATGACACTCAAGGTTACACACTCCTTCAAAATGCAAAGGCAAGGGGTGAAGGGGCGAGGGATAGGAGCAGTCTCACTGCTGCTGTGACAGGCGGGACACACCATCAGCAGATATGACTGAAATACAGGCTTTGATGCCCTGGGAATGTGGACGAGGTCAGTGATCACTTATTAAATAAAATGTCTGTCCATGCCATCAGAATATAATTGGTACTGTGTCTTATCAGCTCCGATACAAAATGAAATACTATGTATAAACAATAAAGTAGACAATCTAGCATCAAAAATAATGAAAATATCAATATTGCAAGTGATTTGTGATATTATTTATTATTAATTCACAATCAGCAATAAATATATATGCATAATATATGTATATGTGAATGTATATTCTCTAAATATGTATGTAAATAGATAATATTAGCAATAAGTACAAAAAAAATGACCAGATTGCTTCATATTTTGCATAAAGTAAATAGCTACTAGTTCATTTTGTTGGGAGCTGAAAGAGTTTTAGTGACACGGTGTCTGTTTACGACCCATAAAGACCCCAACACACTCATTTGTGTCAGTGCCTCAACAACTTTGAAGAATTCAACAACCTTTTTTTAACCTGATAACAGGGATGACGTCATTTAAGATTTGTCTTCTGTATTTTTGTCTGACAAATGCTCAGGTATAAAAAAGGATCTGATTAAGGTAAAATGATGAAGCTTGAAATGCTTACATAACATTATGTAAGCATTATGGATCTTTAAATCATCATTAATGACAGAGAATTACTGGCATCAAAGTGGAAAGAGGTTGTATTAGTAAACTAATTTAAATATTATGCATGTTTCTGACTGATCAATCAGATCACCATGTTTCTCCTGTGAATTCATACATATAAACTATCTAAAATAACAGCATTGTCTGTCTGAGAGTTTTCATGGATGCAAACTTACAGCAGGGGGCAGCAACTCATCATGTTGGAAGATTAAAAAAAAGTAAGCTCTAGCGCAGGTTTCTTCTTATATTTATGGCAAGCGGACACATATTTGTGATGGCGCAGTGTTTCAGACTATTTTAATGATACTCCTTGAATTTACAGCAGGCCTGGTTCAAACACTGCATTTATGATTCCATTTAAACCACATTTTCAGCAATGCTGGTTTTTACAAATACACAAAGTGTGTTACAACACAAAGGTGAAACAAAGTGGTTAGTAATGTTAGTAGGATATGAGTGTATTCCTGTAAAACTCTCTTGTACAAAGAAACATTGTGGGCAGACACTATATGCATTAGATCCATCAAATGACCCCTTACATTGTACAGGTTTGTGTGTCTGCACCAGAAAGACAGAAACACACACTGCAGTGGACCTTCATTCCAGCATCCTCCTCCTCTGCTTGGGTCACATACACTGGGTTCTGCTCTGCTCCCCATTTGAGCCCAATGTGATCCAGATGACAGGGGGGTTTCCACAGGCAGAAGTTGGGGAGGCCGGGGTCTTCATGGGTCAGCGGTAATTCACCGCAGAGCTCTGAAAGCAGAGCCTTAACACACACAAAACCCCACATAGAAAAGTGAGGCTCCACTTAAAGTATTAAATATCACACAAACCTCAGTTCAAAGGCAGGTATGTTTCCATGAAAAGGCTTAATCGGCTTAATGATGTCCTCTAGCGCATGGTTAGTTTTGAAAACACACTAATGCTCAAGTTTATACAGGCTTGGATACCACAGAGACATTTATGTCCCAAAGACAGAGAGAGGCAGAGACAGAGAGTTTGTGTGTGTTGATGTAGGCAATCAGTAATTTCCACAATTATCTAATTGTGTCAGAATTTCTGCAGGTTTTTACCAATTATCCATTTTCGTTTTCCTCTTTGTTTGAATAAAATAAGGAATGTTTTAGCACACTGCTCATGTGTGCGTGCGTAATTATGTGTGTGATCCAGAAGCAGGCACTGTAACCAGAGCCTCCATCATATGGAGGATGCCTGCTGAAATAACAGCTCCACTACTTCCAGCGGAATTTGTGTGTAGGCTGCAAAAGATGGCGAGGAAGAAGCAGAAGAAAACCTAAGCCTGGGAAGTATTTCTCTTTGTGGCACTGTAATCAGCAGTGCTCTGCCCTGTAGAGCTTAAAATAGTAAAACCACTAAAAGACAGTTCAAGGACTGAAAAGAGATCACTCTCGCTGCAAGTGTGTATTTTTACGTGTCTCTGCTTCCTGAATGAAGACGTGAATCTGGTTACAATATTCTTCAGGTTTTCTATTTTTAGGGGAAAAAAAGTCTTTTCTAGGCCTGCTGTATGAGCGCTGTTGACTTGTTTTAGAAGCTTTACAAGCTGTGTCCTGTTTCTACATATATTTGCAAAAATATATGTAGAAACAGTGCAAGTTAATGGAGACTTTCTATTCAATTCAGTCTGGAAGAGAAGCAGACAAGTTACACATGTAAAGAAGAGGAACAGAAGGAAGAGGGAGTTTCTTTTCCATCGGGTAGAGAGCAACTAAAAAAAAAGGAGTGCTCATAGCCAAGGAGCACCAAACTCAAGCGTAGCAGTTAACATAATTTATTTACAGTAAAGCAAACCCAGGCATTAAAGAAACACAAAAACTAAAACTAAAACCAGGCTAGAAGTCCAACTTATACATTATATGTAAAGGTGCAACAGTCTTGAAACAAATGGTCTCGCACCAAACATCAGAAATCAGTCTTTTCAACGGCTGTGTCTTGCTGGGAAACGCTGAGTCCAACTCTTCCACCATATCCGACACCAGTTCCACAGACAATTCCAGGGCCACTCTCCTTGGCCTCTGTCTGCACTAGTCATCCTGTTGCTTCCCTGCTGGAGCAATACAGCAGAGCATGTACAAGTACAGAAGACGGGAGTACTAAAATGTGGCTCTGGGGTTGTCGGTCTTTCGGTGCACAACACAGGTTTTGACACAAGAACTGGGGGGAGTTCATAAGATATTTTTGTGCTGGAACATTTATAATCTAGCTGATCTCTATTAAACCTCACTTTAAACTAGAATGTAGGTTGTTCAGGTTCTTCAAAGTGTCGGAAGACTGGCATTTCTGATTGTCGGCAACCAGAACCAACTATTTTCAGATATTTGGAAAGCAGAGATTGTTTTGTTTTGATGCCAAAATTATTGCACATTTTCTGCAAATCTTTTGCACATTATACAGTACCATCACACCATCATGGTCACCTTTCATTGAGCAACTCACCACATAGACAGCTTCTATTAAACCCTATGACACATGAGCTACTTGGTCATTTCCTCCTCGCTTCTGTGTCTTCCTTCCAAACACTAAGTCTAGTTAATAGTGTAAAAAAAAAAATGGTGATATTAAGTGGAAGAATTGGTGCTTCCTAAACGCCTTTCTTTTCCACACCTCCAGCCAACTCAGAGACTAGATAAGCGGACAGCTGGAGAAGACCAATCTGTCCTGCTGCCTGGTGAATGATGGACAGTAATTAAAAGTTAGCTAATAACCTCTTCACACCTGACATTTCAACAGGGAGGTCCTGGACACCATTATCTACATATAGATTAAACAGTGTAATTGGCAGAGAGATAGGGTTAGGGGGATCGTGAAAGGAAAAGGAGAAAAAAAAAGAAAAGCGGCCAGGCCATCGCCAAACCATTAAGCAGAATATCTGAGTGACACTCTGATTTTGCTCCTCTTGCTAATGCGACAGGAATTGAGCTGAACTAAAACGCTAAATGAATGAAGCCTATCTCGGTGTGGTTATTACCGGGGCAAACATCGGCCGTGGAAAATAGCTTTAATTTCATAATAATTGCTAGAAGGACGTGACTCGTTAGAGACACAATATGAGAGTGAAAGGAGAGAGGGAGAGAGGGAGGGGAGGAAGGAAGGACAGGAGAAACTCTTTTGAGGATGAATGCTGTTAGCTGAGCTGCAGCACTTGTTCTCCCACACACTGCCATTTACACAAACTCACTGATAAGTGATACTGTGGACTGATAAGATGAATTGATAGTGGGTAGGGGGTGGGGTAGTTGGACTTTCATTAGCACTGTGCAAATAGGAAATATTTCATTTTAAAACTAAAATATTCCTGAATGATTTTCCTCGCAGGTTACAGGTTCCCACAGTACCCGCTGCTTTGTAATCAACTCTAATAGGCTATTACACATCCACTGCACCATAAAATAAAAAAACTAATAACAATAATTCTAATAGCTTTATTAATGAATGTGATATTTAGCTTAAAAGCAACCCACTTTCACTACCTGTGCAAACTGTTAAGCTTTTAGTCCACCAATTTTGTATTTTGACATGATGAAAAGCACAATTTGACTTTTTGTTTTTTTTTTTAAAAAAAGATGAAATTGGACTTAAATCAATTTGACTTAAATCAATTCAGGTTTTCAATCCAAGCCACAAGAAAAATCACTCCAAGGTGCTTATGCTGTGAAGACGCTACAGTATTTTAAAGAAAACCCTAACCATTAGACAACCCCTATGAGTAAGCACAAACTCATTTTTAACAGGAAGAAACCACCAGGTATCTGATAGTGAAGACTAACAGCACTCATTTATCCCTAAGCTAAATATAAACCTGAAAACAGCAGCTGGTAAGCTTGAGGAAAAAAAAAATCTTGGCTGGCCTCTAAAGCTCACGAGACACTTATTTACTCATTATAGCCTGTTTATGCATACAAAAAAGCCAGGTGTGAAGGCAATAGGCAGCAGGACTCGATGCTGAAGCCAAAGAGGAATCACCTTTAAGTACAATGTTGCACACGGCTGCAAGCTCCAAACTTGCACATTGCATCTCTGGCATGTTTCAAAAAGCACAGTCTTCTCTACTAACTTTCTTCAGCTTTTCATTTTTGTCTTAGATGCAAAATTTGGGCCCTCTGCTAAGAGCTGATGGTCATTTTGGAAATGTGTGTTACATTTATACTTATTTAAATTCTTACTGAAGACTTTTTATATCTTCTGCGTGGGGAGTGATTGAACGCCTGCTCTCCCGCTGGTTTCCCACTCTTTAATTCTCCCTGTCTCTGATTTTTTTTGAGCTTCTATTTAAAGAACAAGTCACACTTTGACTCCAGACAGTTGCGCTGGGTTTGTTATTAAGAAGTTACCCAAAAGACGCACATAATTCAAGTTTAACGCACTTTTGTGCAAGCTCACACTCTGCTGAAAGTACAGTTATCACACTTGATGATGTAGAAGTTCACCACAGTAGATCACAGGCTGAATAATGACTTAGTCTTCTATAGGTTAGTCCTGTTTGGTTATTTCTTTTAAAAAAAAAAAACCCTGAAAAAACCCAAAGATATAATCGACTCTTCAACAGATTCCTTGAAAGGCACATGTGTTTTTATAAAATTTTGGCAAGTTTGGCTATTTCATTGTAGCTGCTGCATTATTATTTCAAACTCTACATTTACCCTGTGAAAGAATCTGAATAAGGCTTTGTGCTGCTGAAAAGTATTCCAAAATAAAAGTATCACAAGCCAAACAGGGAAGAGATTTTGCACAAAATGATGAGTGTGACAGACAATGGCACAGACACCTACATTTCCCAAAAGCACTGAAAGCGAGCCTGTCCACACCTCAGTCCTGAAGCCCTGATGTGCTGTTTGCAGCTCTCCTCATCTGTGTCAGTGGTGTAAAACTGTAGCCGAGAAGAACTAGCTGAAAAACAGCCATCTGCCATGAAAAGTGCTTTATTTCCTTCTCCAGAAAAGAAAAAAAAAGAAAAGAGAGAGAGCTGACAGTGAACAAGAATGACAAAAGCATGCAGCTACACGCGGGTCGATACTCGACTGCCCTGAAGCTATCGAACCGCTAATGGTTACCTTATAATCTGCCAGGTCACAACGCTGTGTTTTTCTGACTATTATTATTATTATTACTATAAATACCTTCCCAAGCTATAGGAGGGTAATTTAGTCAAATTTGGACGGCTCTTTAGTTTTTTGCCCATTATTTTCACTGCCTGAAAATGGGCAATTAGCCGACCGCTCGAGTCAATAGCTTTTACCTGAAAGTTACTCTTTTATTTTTTTTCCCCACATGAGCCATCCATTCAGGAACAATAAAATAAACGTTTAAAAAAGTTGCCTTTCAGAGGAAGACAGTGGCAACTTGGTGGCTGTAACAATTCTTCTCTGCGTCTCATTGAATGTCTCTTTGCTGAGAGGTCGTCTCTGTGGCAAAGGTAGGTGCAGATATGCTGTCTTGTGGAATGTGGTTGACTTGTGTTGTAACTGAATCTAAAATCCCATCTAGTTTTTTTTTCTCCTTAAAAAAAGAAAGAAGTTAACACAGCAGTTGTTTTTATTCATAAATGAACTGTTTTTTAAAAAAAAAAATACTGTCCTTTGCTACTACAAAGTTGACATCTACTCCTTTAATCAACAATAAAATGTAGACAAAATGCTCAGATATGCAGCCTAGTTAATATTGTGTACACATTTTAAACAGTTTCAAGGGTTATGGAAATGTTGATATGAGGATTTCAATTTAGATTTGTTGCCTGTAACTTTTTAATTGCACGTGCCATATATCAATGAAAACAGACAGATGCCTTTTAAAGATGTTTCAAGCTAAAGCTGCCTTGATAAAATCAGTGCAAGTTCCAAATGGATTAAGAGCATTGGCGAAGTTACATTCTGTGCCACTAGATGTCCCTGTTGCTTTACTCTAAAGGCTGCTGCATTGCTGGTGGAGTTTGCAACTGAACCATCTGTCCATGACTTGTCTCTCCAGACCCTGGGTTCATCCATCATGTCCAGAGGTGCTAGTCTCCTTAAAATCAAACAAGAAAACATTTCTTTATCCCCACTGCTTCATCTGCTCTTTCCTCTTTTTCTCATCCCATTCTCTGCATTCTCTTCCTACCTCAATCCCTCCATCCATCTCTTTCTGTCCCTCTGCCTTCAATGCGTGGATCGCTTTACTGTTTATACAAGAGGATTGGTGTTGTTAACAGGTGTAGGGTAATGGGATACCGTTACTGGCAGGCGAGCACAGAAAAGGGTCGCACCCCTCCTCTTCCTCCTCGTGCTCACACTAACTCTAGCTATACTCTGATTCTGATGGATTGCACCCACCATTCATCTAAATTATGCCACTGGCAATGAGCTATCAGCTCAGTCTGGCTCAAACGAAGCACAGGGTTTGTTTCTGTTGACACTTCCTCAGCACTCACTTCTTCTCCTGATTACTGTCAGGCCCTGTAGAGGGGTGATGCAGCTTGGCCAGGCTCGGGACTGGCTTTTTAAAAAAAACTTTGCCACACTCTGTTGGCGTGTGTGGTCCTGTGCTCTCTGCCATTTTATAGCTGTTAGGAAGCGGCTATCAAGCGGTTATTTTGACATTCGTTGCCAACTGCACATGACATTAACCCCGATTTACCGTAAACGTGGTACTTATTATGTTAAACTTTACTCAAGGTGCAAATGACCTCATTTTTTCAAAGAGGATTTTATTGTAAAGGTCAGCATTTGAAGTCTAGTTCTCCTCTAGATTCCAGTTAATCATGGCAGAGACATCAGAGCTGTATGACATGTAAGTTCAAACTGGCTATAACGACTGGGTAAATAGAAAGGTGTTCATTACTCCAGCCATTTTAATCCAGTCCAGCCATGTTGGATCCCGTGTTTGTCTTCTCTTCTAGCCTTCCCAGAGAACTCCCCCCCCCCCCCCCCCTCTTTCG
>VVHJ01003731.1:20727-40706 GCA_015107715.1 Tylochromis polylepis | reverse complement strand
GGAGGAAAGGAGAGAAAAAAAAAAAAAAAGAAAAAAAAAAAGAGCAAAGCTCTAAAAACAAGCCTCCTGCCAGGCTGAACTCCCCAGAGGCAAGACCTGGACATGACGGTGTGCAGTCTGGGAACAAAGGAAGGAGAGGCGAGCTGGGAGGAAAGATGGGAGGCTGAAGAGTGGGCCCATGACAGCACCTGCAGAGATGGAGAATCTGATTTTGTGTGTGTGTGTGTGTACGCCCATGTGCATGTGTGTATGTGTGTGTGTGCATGCGGGCATGTAAGCATTATTTTCTTGTGATTGTGTGCGCCTCTCAGTGAAGGATGCCTTTAGATGTACACATACGAGATTCATCACCAGAGTGTCTACCTCAGACTGCAGAACAGCTATGTTTATTTGCATTATATTCAAAATAATCTTCCTCAAAGTTACAAGACTACTGCCAAGACAAAGTTCCTGTAACGCTGACTGGCTGTCTAAATCCACTTTCATACTTATTGCTTTGAGGCTGCACAGCATTAGATATTTGTACAAAAACGCTAACAACAAGCCAACTTTTTTCATGTTTCCAGGCAGATCACGAAGCATAATAGCAACAAGAGTAATTGATAATAACAACAGAGGTATGTTAAAATGACGGGGATATTTTTTATAGCAGCCTCAAACATCAATCTGGATGAATATTTTTCAAAACATGTAACAATCCATTTTTATACTTGATGGGATTAAAAAAAAAAAAAGCAGATGGAGTCTTCTGTGATTTCCTTCAACAATATCATAAAAGTGGCTCCTCATCATTCAGGTGTCATTGAAGGTTAATGAACTTAAGTCAAATGAACACACTCTGACCTGTCCTTACTAATTAACTAAGAGCCTTTAAATTTTGTATCCCCACATTTTTAATAGAGCTTCAAAAGAGAGTGTAAATAGGAACTGTGTGCGTGTCTGTGTGTGTGTGAGAGAGAGAGAGACAGAAAACTTGACCCTTGAGTCCTTTACTAGCCTCATTAGTGAGAGGACTGGGTTCATTAAATGATGTGAGTGAGTGGTGTGGGCTAAGCGCAGCTCACACACTGAGAAGCGGCCCCGATGTTTTTACTTCAATTAGTTTAGCTTTTTGTTGTTGAGGAAGAAAACAGCAGAGTTGTTGGTCTCACACACCTCGGCATGGAATATGACATTGCAAGCTGGGTTCATCTTTCACACCTGAGTAAAAAATCTCTCTGCAGGTATGCAATGAAGGTTATTTTAGGGAATCACCATGTGGATGTATGTTTTGCGTTGCCATCAGTGGGACTAAACAATGGGTTTTATGCATGTAATACAAAAAATGTTGGAATTTCTTCTCTGTAGCAAGGTTGGACCAAACACAGGATATTGATTTTTAGCCAAAATACATTTATAATTTAGCTTAACTTTAATGATACAACCAGCATCTTCAACCTCTGAGTTCTTTGGAAAATAAAAGTATGGAGCACGTATGGAATTTCAAAACTGACACCTTAAAGGCAGTGAGCACATTCGGCTATGCTCCTTTCTTTCTCCCCATCATTGACGGTGGATAGCCTCTCATGACTTGGCTGTGGATCGATGCATCCCCCTGTGTCTGAAAGCGTCAGGCCCGTCCAGCCGTGCAGAACGCTCGGAGAGACTGGCTGTGGTTTGACATGCTCCATGCTTTCTTCCAGCACAGCAGCAGCAGCCAACCAGGCTGCCCAGCTTCCCCGCACACCTTTTGGCGTGTCAGCCCAGTGTGCTCTGTGGGAGCTGGGCTTGGCAGTCCTGGTTACAAGGCTCAGATGGACTGCTGATGGTGCCTTCTGCCCATCAGCCCCATGAGGGCAGGTAGAAAGGGTGAGGGAGACAGGTGTTTTTATGTTCCACTTGTTGCCCCCACCTCCTCATCCGCCTCTACACACACACATGCCCCAACATTGATTTCTGGAGAAAACTGGAGAAAAATCAGAAAAAGGGGGAAAAAAAACCCCAAATCACGGAGGGTATGGGTTGGAGGGCAATAAAGGGCCATGATGATGTGATGGAATGAAAACTAGTTTAATGAAATCTGCTCAATAAAAATCGATAGAAGAGTCCTGTAGGATGCAGTTTGTGACAGAGGCTTTCCTTTTGTGTACAGGCCTGTGCATATGGTTTCCAATGCTAACATATTCCCACCCTAAGGCAAGAAACACACTTTCAGGAAATCTATTTTTCTCAACACTCCCTGGGCAGCCCTGAGTAGTCCCTTCACAGTCATCAGAGTCTTTTTTGCAAAATTATATGAATATTACACTAGGAGCAGGCATTATGCAGGGTGTCTAGGTTGACGACTGAAGCGGAGTCAGGTCGTTTGGCCCAGCAGGTTGCAAGGCACTGAGTAATCAGGGTTTGGGGATTCTAATTAGGACAATTAAGTCCTAATTACAATGTAAACACATACTGCTGCCAAAACCCTAGACCCCTAGAGTGAGGCCTTTGTACCGTAACCTCCCATTCTGCTCTGCTGTCTAAAGAACAGCATGGACCCCATATTGCACAGTCTTAACACGGATAGATTAAAACTGCTTTAAGTGGCAGCAGAATATTACTTTTAAAAAATGGCATTTAACCTTTGACCATTAACAGTAAGCTCACCTATCAGGTAATGTTTTAATCATGTATTTTTCATGATGCCTACAGTTTTATCCATCTATTAATTTTCTTTGTTACTTGTTGAAATATGGCTGCAGCTAGGTCAGTGAAGGCTTTTGAAATGTACAACTTCTGAGACATCTTTCATGTGCTAGATTTCCACTGCAATCAGAGTTTATGTTAAAAGAGCAGTCCATCACTAGACTGCAGTACTGGATTCCTTCTAGACTTCCTACAACATGACTTTATGCAAGTAGCAGCCAATGTAGCCTCAAGCCACTTGCCTCAAGCAGCGATGAGTAGGGCAGGCTAAACTGGTCTAGTAAGCTTGGTTGTTTCCAACTCCACTACTGCTACTACTTTTCTCTTCATAATGGGTTTGTGCTCCACAGAGCCTGTAAAAAGACGTTACTGTTTCATTTCACCAGATTTCCATAAAGTTATTAATTTAAATTAAATAAACTAAGATATTTAAAGCGCCTTCTTTTTGAAAAACAGCAGTAGCAAGAAACAACACAGCAATATTTGTGGTATTAGTTCTTTTTGATTCATTATGATATAACTTTAATAATATTTCTTTTTTCTAATATTAAGAATAACAGCATACATGACTCATACATGTCTGTGCCACACATAAGTAAAGCAGGTTTTTGCTAGTAGCTAAAATGGTGGCTACTTTAATCATTATTTACAGTTTCTACTTAGGGGAGCCACTGTGAGATGAACTTTGGTGAAAGGAGGAAGAAGAATTACCCTTCTGGTCACAAAAGAGGGAAAATACAACGAGGCTGACTCGCAGGAACGGCAGTCTGGTAAACCTGTGTCATTTTTCCTTCTAGTTTGATGTCAGCAAATGTTAGCTTAATGTGCTATTCTTGTAGACTTTGTCTAGCTTACTTAGTGGGTAAGAACAAGCACTCAGTGTGTCACTTTGCTTGCAGCCACTTCCAGGTATTTATTGTTTAGAGACTTTAGTTTGAATTAATACAATTATTAGTAGTATTTTCAAACTGAAGCTAGAAAACGTGTTCATGCAAAATCAAATCTAGCTCTCCAGCAGCTATATGGAGACCAGAGCAGACAATTTATTAACATTAATCTACTGTTTCTTTCGAGTAAATTATACATAATTAATTTTATTTTAATATTTTTTTCTTTCTTTACTTTTCAGTTGCTTCTGATTCCCACAGATTCAAAACATGGATTGACATTATAGCTGTATTATTCTGAGACTCACCCAGAGAGGAGACTGTTTCACAGGAGTGAGGATTACAGTGAGACGACTGGGCTGTCATGTGTAACTGTGAGGTAGCGGCAAATGGTTTACATGGCTCACAGGTCAGGTGGGAGGGCCCCTTAACAGAGTATTGCTTAGGCCCCCAGGAGGGTCAGGACCAGCTCTGGAACTAGTTAATTCAATCTCTTTTTTAAAGAAACTGGCTGCCTGGTGCTGATTTTGAGATTTATTGAGTGTACCAGTGGTAGAGTGGTGGGATGGCCACAGGGTAAGGCACTAGAAATTTTCTCATATTTTCTAATCTCAGTGTTGACAGATATACTTCAGTTATACTTATAATGTAGATATATGCATATGACTATACTTTCAGACCATTTTAGTGGGGATGATTGTGGACAGAAATTCAGTGAAATGATGAAGGACAGCGTATAGCAGCAAATATGCTGTATGCAGATGATGGTTTAGAGTAGCACTGAGACTGTTTAAGTAATTATGGACGGTAAGATGTGGGTTTTAAATTATTGATGACTGAATAGCAAAGTTAAGTGAAACTTAACTTAGACTGAAGGAGGTACACATGCAACAATTCTAATCTATCCTTACTTGCTGAAGCAGAAAAAGGAACGTACAGGAAAAACTCGTAGAAAAAAACGTATCAAACAAACACATAGCTTCCATGTCGAAAAAATGAAGACAATGCAGAAGTACCTTAAATCTGCACTCTGTTTTAAAGCCACTAGATGGTGATTGTTGTGGTTGTAGAAAGACTTCTGATCCTATAGAAGTATACAGAAAAACAGTTTCCTGTCCTGGCCTCTGTAACCACTTTTCTGCCGAGTTTATGGGCTTAATCACTGGTTTTGGTCATGACAAATAATAAAATTAAGTCTATTTTGTACAGCTTCATCACACCATGTTCCCAAAGGAAGGATTATCTGTAGACGCAGCAGAAGTGCAGGTTTCATGATATAGCAGGTTTGTAGTTGGTCTGGCAGTCCTTCTTAAATGTAAGGAGTAGATTTAGATGGGGCACAGCCGTGTGGTATTGGTTTGTAAGGCAAACAGAGATTTGTAAGGAAGCAGTTGATGTTATCTGTCCAAGCTGCTGTACGTGATGTCAAGTAGTTTACCTTGTTCAAAAACAAATATTTGCACATTAAGTGAAATGAATTTCTGCTTGATAAAATAAACTTGGAGAGTACATATGCAAAAGTACATCCATGTTCTTTAATAAATTAACACTTAAAAGTATCTGTAAAAGCTCTAAAAGATACCGTTAAAGGATGTGATCCTAGAGAGGATGTTGTCATCATTCTTTATTTTATTCTGGACTTACTGAGACATTGCCTGGTGTTTGGTAAATGTTATTTGCTTTCATCTGATCATGTTTTAACTATTGTAATTGGGTCCCTGTCACAAGTCTATCTCTTTCCTCCAACTCATTCAAAACTCAGCTGCCATAGCAAGCAAAACCACATCACCCCCAGCCTCACCACACTGCACTGGCTATTTGTCAAATAGAATCACAATTGATTTTAAACTTTTATTCATTAATTTTAAAGCCTTAATAGATTTTCTTATACCTACATTATAGATTTAGTCATGGCTAATGAATGAAGGTGGTGCCTGCGTTCCTCAGGTCAGAAGCTCATAATTGTTCCCACAGCTCGCTTCGTTACAAAAGGAAATCTGGCATTTATTTTTCATTCTTTTATCATTGAAAGGCAAATAAAGATAAACACAAATGAAATGTTCTAATGAACACTCAAGAAGAGACAAACGGTGTTAAAGATAATTCCAACTTCTGCAAGGCTGAAAATTTTGTAGTTATTCAAATTGACATGTAGGGGTCTCTTTGAGCAAAAGGAGAGATTCTCCTTGTGAATGGCTAATGTCGAGTTTTTCACTTGGAGGTTAGTCTTGGGCCATTCTGGTGGAATGTTTGTTTGTGAGATGAAGTTTTTTGGTCTTGAATATTCACTTATTTCAGTGTATAATTTGGTTCTTCGCAATTGGAATAGCGTGGAAATACTAGGTCCGAAGCAGAGTTAACGATGTCAACACTCATTTTTAAACAACCATCCAATCAATTCAAAGCAGTAATACAGGAACAGACAAGTTGGTTGTTTTCTTAAAAGCTCTAGAGGCTGGACCTACGAGACCAAATTGGTACTGCAGTATTTCTTCTGGTGGTTTCATGATATATATATTATATCTGGTGTGCCTTGATATAGATTTACACTGGCTCATTTTTTTATTAGGACCTTATAGAATTAAAAAAAACCCAAGCATTTTAATGGCGTAATGAAGACATTATATGAAATAAATCACAGAACCAGTCACATTACCAAAACAACAACCTCATCTGCTCTAATGTGTATTTCAAATGTTTGGTCTGCAGAAGGATCTCTTAGTCTAAAAACTGACTGGATTCGGTGCCAGTCCTCTATCTGACTTCCTGCCCTTCTCATGTACTATCTCATGTGCATCCTGTTATGACCTCTGTAAAAAAGGCTCAGCTCAATTTTAAGGATGATTTCTTGGAAGCATTGCTCAGTTTAATCTGGCTTTGACACAAACTCCATTCTGACTCATTCTTCTTAAGTTTGTGGCACAAATTTCTGCAAGGAATAGAGGTAAAATTAAAAAAAAATCTATTAACCTTGAGTAACATTATCTATGCAGCTTTTGGTCCCCTAAAACAGAAACATTTGGTACAACTAAACGTGTAAAGTCTAAAGGTGTAGCCTCACATACCTTTATTAGAAGAGCCTTACTTTCAGTAACAGTTTAACCCCATCATCTATTCAGACAAAGAAGAAACATTCTTATTCAGCAATTTTTTGCCTTGGAATAAATACATATTCTCACTTGTTTACCATCGTCTGATAGGATGTCGTGTGCTAATACTGGCAGATGGTGGTGGTAATACACCTACAGACTGTTTGCCAACCAGTATTAAAAAACAAAATTAGAAAAATGTCTTAATAATAACTGGGCACTGGGCTACTAAAATGTAGAGTGGTAAATTCCGATGCCTCCATGCAAACAGGAGAAACATGCAAGTGCCAAGAATTACTACACTGCACACATTTTGTAAAACTGCTTCAAAAACGAAACTACAAATTAAAATGAAGCAGGAGTGAAGCTAGCAAGTTGTAAGTCCACATGTGATAAGTACTGAAGTTCAGATTTTTTTAATAGAAACAATTTTTATGTAACAATTTTTAATGTAATATAACATTTTAAACTAGATAAACAACCTTTTTGAGACTTTGTACTTTAGACTGAGGCATTAGTGATGAACTTTATTCATTTGCTATTTTAAGCAATATGTTCTAAATGTTGTTAGTTACCTGTCATAGCAGTCTGTAGCACAGCACACCCAGGCCACCTCCAGTACCACATAAGCATCCTAATTGTCACGCCACTTCCCATTACACATGTCATTCCTCATGCCATGCTCCCATGCCCCTGCACCTCGCAAGCTGCTCACAAGGGGGTGGTTCGTGAAGCTAGGGCAAGATGGCAAGTGTTTATATTGGTGTCACTCAAACTTTAGCCATTAATAAAATAAAAAATAATTTCTGAAATATTCTTCTTTACCATACTAAATACATAAAGAAAATATTTTGAGAAATTAGCAAAAATTGTAAATAATCATTTTAATGATAATAATTTTATCACTCTATCCACTCTGAGATAAAAATTATCCTGTTTAGTAAAGCAAGTATTTGTGTAACCAGATGCATTTAAAAAACAAAAAAAACAAAACCTGTTATTTTTAAATTATAGTTTGTGGTATTTTAGCCATGTTAGTGAAAGTGTCCTTATATTTTATAAAGGAGGTGTTGTCATTTTAATGCAGCTTCACAAACAGCAAATTTGCTGACGTTACTCAGAGAAGAAAACTATAATCACTGTGAGTTTTCATGCAGCCTCTGGGCAGGAACATCTGGAAAAACAGTGTTAAGTACACGAGGAATGCATTAGAACAGCTTGATATTACACAGCTTTTGTTCTGTCTCATTACCTCGGCAAATGTAATCTAGGACTCAGAAAAATATTCTTCTGAGCACATCGCATACACCCTCCTTGATAGTATTTCCCAGGTACACTCTTTCCTTCTTTAGAGCTGTTGCACCTGACAACTCCTCCACCCCAACCTGCCACCACTTGAACAAAAGCAGAAACTATATTTAGCGACTGAGGCAGGGAGCTGAGGCCACTCATGGTTGACTGGTCCTAAGGTGAAGGCTTTGTCCAGGGGAGTAGGGAGGAGGAACCTGAAGCATTTGAAGCAAATGAGACAGTTTCACAGTAGTGATGATCCCACTTCCTGCTTGGCAGGTCTTGTGGGGCGACCTGTGATGGTGTTGTTGAGAGGCTGGCCTGAAGCCACTGTAGGAGGAGGTCTGTGCACTGAAATGTAGGGCCAGAAATTCATACAGGCACACATAACAGACATTAATCACCGTGAGAAGGAAAGGGAGAGTGAGAAATAATAGAATTCCTCAAACCTTTTTATTTCCACGAGCCATTTTCAATATCCTTCATGGGGAAACATAGAGTGGAGGGGGGCATTTAACCTGACCAGCAAGTCAGCCTCCTAAATCATTCTCACAATGTGTATGCGTGTGTGTGCTTCTACTTTGGTTTAATGCAAAAATTTGTTTTCTAGCAGCTTGGAAACTAGTGAGACAGTTTATTGAAAAAGAGAGCAGTTAACAGCGACAGTTACAATTATTACAGTGCCTTTTTAATTCAAGCTCGTTCAGTAATAACTGACAAACATTAGAAAATAATGAACAGTAGGAGTATACTGGCTTTTTGGGGGGGATACATTTTTAAATTGGGTGGGAGCAAACTGATCATTTCATCTTGCAGATTTTCTTGTTTTTAAAATTTCAAAAATTATGTTAAACAGCTGCTAATGATTTTTTTCTGAAATTCAGCTCTTTAATTTGGCTTTCGGAAAAGTAATCTGATTTGTTCTTACTGCTTTCATGAGCACCGCTTTAGCTGCAGAAGGCAGCTCCTTAAAGTGAACGAAACTGCAATACTTAACATCAAATAGCAGATGCAGTTGGCACCTAGCTACTAAGCATAACAGAGTTAAAAAAAAAAAATTATGCTACACGCATTCACAATACGTTTACATGAAATAACCCAACAGTAACGAGTCCTCCAATCACAGTTCCAGAAATCAGCAGTTTTAGTTTACATAAAATGTACGTCTTCAGCTTAGATTTAGAAACAAATATACTGGACCATCACCCAATGTAAGGTTTATGCCACAGCTGACCTAAATAAACCTAAATAAGTACTAATTACCACAATCATTTTTTTGTGATGGTTAATCCACCTGTATGCACAAACTCTTCAATCGGAATTATATTATTGGTGCTAAAATATACACGGTTTGTTAAAAAGAATCATCAGATTTATAATTACTATAATAAAAAAAAATAATAATGGACATAGAAGTTTGCATTACATTTTAAAATACATGGCTGATTTGGCCTTATAAAAAATAAAATTGAAATGCATATTACGTTTTACAATAAAAACTTACAATGTTCACAAGTGCTCAGTGTGTCCCCCTCTGGACACGTGGCATATGTCCATATGGTAGTCAAACTTGTCCCATGGTTTTTCAAGCATGTCTCGAGTCACTGCAGCCAATGCTGTTGCTATGCTACGATTTTAACAACCTTGTATTTATTCTATTTAACCATGAATTTTCAGATTTACTGTTTTATAAAAAAAAGGGAAAACAATTGTAAAGCACACCTGTGTTTTTTTAATTTGAAATTACAGTAATTTACTTGTATTCTTGATCAGAAAGATCTGTTTTACTGGTTGAATGTTATGCTTGAACGTGTAGGTTCTCAGTCATCCAGGTCATAGTAATCTAAGGAGCTTGGAAACAAAAGCAACTGGACTTCTTTAGTTAAGTTACTTTAGTCATTGTTAAACTAATACTTTTACTTCAGAGAAACACCACGTAGGCTGCTTTTGTGCTTACATTTGACTTATGCTGTGTCACTACTATTGCACTATAATGCTGCTGCTGCTACTGGCACCTTGGATCAGTAGATTCACACTTCAGATTAGGAAGTGCGTCATCAGTGACAGCAGCTCATTGGAAAAGACGGATGGAAAATGCCCTTTATTTACTTAGAGCTACGAATTCTGCTGCCTGCAAACTGCAAGCATCAATAAAACATTGTTCAATTTTTCTTTTTTGTCAGAAATATTTCTATTGCAAATTTTCTTAAAACGTTGTGATATAATTTTAAGGCTATATCGCCCATTCCAATTTTCCATAAACTGTGTTGTTTAAGTTGCCTTCAAGGTGCCAAAAAGTCTACTTCTCTGTCACTCCTGCTAAAAAAATGATTATTGCAGGTCAGTTACTGCATTTCTTCTTTTTTATTTATTTCTTTTTTTTCTTTTCTTTTTAAAATTTTTTTTTTTTACCATTTTAATTTACCACGTAAGTTCTATAGCAGTGGTTTATTTACCAAAAAATACCAAACAGCTAACATTCAGTTTAAAACAAGACAATCTGAAATCATCATGAGGCACCAGTGTTCAACAAAGTTGTGTTTATGCTCAAAGATGTCACCGAGTAAATGAGAGCTGTTAACTTATATTTTGTCTTTTTCATTTTTGTGCATATCCATGAATCATGTGGTTATGGTAAAGATTCTCACCTTAGGAAGGATTCTTAGTATCTGTAAAATTATGATTTTATTCAAACAAAAGAGAGAAATCTATAAGTAATTTGTCAGAAACTGAAAGGTTATATTGGTTTTATATTTCTTATGTCTGTAAGACTGCAGACATTTAAAGAAAGGAGATTATCATCAGTAATGTTAGTTTGGTTTAGCATCTGAAACATCCTCAGGGTTTCAGATCTTTTGTGTAAAGCGTGTTGATTTAAGCTTTTCATTACATACAGTAATGCTTAAACATGACTGATCATTTGAATACCCTGCAGCTGGTGATAAACTTTTTTTCTGTCTAAAACATGGTTCATAAAACAAATTGTTATTATAAAAGACATAAAGACATTTTGTGAGCAGCAGCTAGACTGTGGATCCAGAGATACAGTAGTTGAAAAGGAGATGTTGTGTGCAGAACCTTTCTTGTGCTTCTTCCTCTTTTATGGTTTGACCTTTCTCTTAATTGGCTGCCATGTCTTTACGCTAAGATTCTTGGTCTCCTAGCCAAGTAATTTTTTCTCTTTTTTTCTTAGCTAAAGCGTCTCCTTGTGACCTATAAATTGGAAGTACTTTAACCTTCCCTGAGTGTTCACTTTATAGTGCTCGCTTTATTCTTTTATTATGCAGATGAGATGATTTTTTTCCCCCTGAGATTTGAAATACCCACTTATATCAGTCACACCTGTTGTTTATTATTATTATTTTTTTCTTAATGTTTTATTGTGAAATTTTATTGTGAAAAAAAAAACGGCACACACAGCAAAATAATGTAAATCCATTTGCAGATATTCACTTGAGTGTAAAGAAGCACAAATTCATTATTTCAGATCCCGTAAAGATTATATTATCATTATTGTCAACAATTTCTAGCTTAACTAAAAGTATAATATCCCTCACAAAATAATCACATCTTATTTAGAATGTTTTATCCAGTTTTGGATAAAAACCATTATATGTGCATCAGTCAACCGTCTATTAGGCTAAACAAGGTTCATAATATATCTGTGAGAGTGTATGTGTGCACTCATAGTGTAATATACTTGATGTATTGATATGTTTATTTCAATTTATTTCAAGACCTCATCCTGTGGCTCTGACCCTGAAATCAATACCTTCATTTATGGTCCACCACCTTCAATCAATTCTGCCCCTGTCTCCTCCCCACAATGCACTGCCTGTGACTGGACACATGTAAGCGGAGCTCCAGCTCTCTGTCTCTCGCTTTTCTTGCCCTCTGTGTCGCTGTGCTGTGGGAGGTAACTGGGCACTCAAGTCTTAGATTGGCTACTGGTCACCATCCTACAGCTTTCACTTTGCTCTCGTGATCCCCTTTCATTGGTGTCCTCCCAAAGCTTTCACCTCCCTGCTCATGCTCACGACAAGCAGCTATATGGTTGTGATTCATGAAAAACAAAGTGCACAGCTCGAGGAGAAACGAGAGAAGCACGAGCAAAACAAATGCAAAGGCTGCTTAGTTCTGTCATGAACTTATTCTCTTTCACTGCTGAGCTTTTTTGTCTCACTGTTTCTGGCGCTATCAGCAGAAATACATAATCTTATTCCTTTGAAATATTGATGCTGTGTACATGGAGATATGGTGTGCCATCCTTTTGACCACAATCTAAAATTCTATAAGCAATGCTGTTAAGACCATCGCTGCAATTTAGGTGAGGTCACCTCCTTTTAGAACAGCATAAGGTCGAAGAAAGCCAGGAGGTTTTATTCTTCTTAAAAAGCATGCATGAGCTGGTAGTATTGCTCAAACAGCCCTTTGCCTTCTCTGGATTTATTAGCCAATTTCCACTACCATTGTCTTTCACTTCAATCTCAGAAGTGAGGGTGCAGCGGGCAGAATATAGGGCTGCAATCATCCAAGTGTGTGGCGACAAAACCTCCAGCGCTTGCACCTGGAACTCAATAGATATTCATGAACATTCTCGTATTTAGAGAAGGAAATAACTTAATACCGACAGTGTCGATGGAATAATAGCCATTTCCTGCCTGACTTGCAGCCCCTCAGAAAATGAGATTGCGCTGGCCGTCATTTTTCTTGTCTGCTGGGTGTTTCCACGCTGAAGTCTATGGCCGCCGCTATGCTCCCTGCATTGGCAATGAGGTACAGATAGAGAGAGGGCGAAGAAAGAGCAAGGATGAGTGAGAGAAAGGGTGACTTTAACAGTAAACAGAGGATTTGTTGTCAGATTCACAGTGAATAAAAATGAAGGTTAAAGAGAAAATAAAAACATAAAATGTAGCAGAATCGTAATATGTATAATTTTCTGAAACACTAGTACGGTGTACCACATCCCACCCTGGTTTCCTGTGGTAAAAGACCTTCTAGACTTTAGTGTAAACAGGAAAAAACCTGATCCAGCCCAGAGAGTGCTGTTCCCTCACTGAGCCAAGGCAAATATTGCATTCGAACCATGATTAAGATTGATTACTTCTGTAAGAGATGGGGAAACGAGCATATACACTAAGGGAAAGAGACAGAAAAAAAGGAGAGTGAGAAAAAGAAGATAGAAGAGGAAGCTGAGTGACATGAATGGATGCCTGACCTGAGAGACAAAGGAATCTTTCCAACTATTCCCTACCATTACTTGGCCTGTCACGTTACCCCCACCACTGCTCTTATAAATTAAGCAGCTCACAGAGGACTTCAGTTCTGCAATCCTCTCTCTCTCCTCCACAATTAGGTTTCTCTCTTTGTAAGCTTTCCCCGACTCTTTCTTTTACCAAGGCCTTCATCAGCATGGACATACATCACAATTTTCCTTTTCTTTCCATTTTTCAGGCTTTTATCCTCTCCATTCATCATGGTTTTGTGAAGCAAGGGTTATAAATACTAGTACAATAGAAAATCTTCCACAAACATAAATTTGGACCTTTAAGAAACAAACACAGGCACAATTTAGTCACCAAGTGATGCATACAAATCCAAAACATATTCTTAGTAAGTTCAACAAAGCTTTTCATGTTAAATTGTAGCTTATACTGAAAGTTCGAGTGCTAGCAGGTATTTCTGAGTATAAGTCACTCAAATACTCAAAGTTAATAAATTAAAGGTAGAGTGTGTGACATCTCATCACTAGATGTCAGTAGATTGCAGATTGCAGTCAGCTGAATTCTGTCTTCTTACCACTCCCTACTCAAGTACGTAATCCTAGCTACGTTGGCCACTGTAGGACAAACAACTGTGTCTGCCGATCATCTTTAGTGATTGTAGGTTGTCATCCATTGTTTATCTCAGCTGTCAATATGTGTCCATGTCTATTTACTCTCGAGGAGGCAGTAAAACTTTGGGAAAGGAGCCCGATATGAGTTGGTGAGTCAGTGAGGCTGTCTTCTGTTCGTTGACAGTGAAACTAAGGCGAGTTGTTTAGAATATCCTAAACTTTTTGCTCAGGAAGCATTGCAGTTTTTACAGTATATTACAAAATATTACAACATTTCTTTGAAGTGGATCTAACATTGTTGGACTCAAACACTTAGTAAATAAACTCATATGATGTGATAATATAATCCCACTGTTCATCAGAGGGAAAGTGTGTCAGCTGTCCAGAGACAAGAGGGTTGAGACAATATCGGGGCTAAATAAGCACGTTTATACACGTTTTCATGTGTTAGAGCCCTGACTTCAGTTCAGGACATAAGTCTTGAGATGAGGGGAAAGAGAATGAGGTGGAAAGGATGAAGGAGAAAGAGCAGCACTGGAGGAGGAGAAAGACATCATGAGAAAGAAATGATAAAAATTTGCATGCTGAAATCTTAAATAGTCATATATAGTTTGAAAGAGCTATTTGTGATCTTTAAATTAAAAGTAACTTGTAAGGCGTACTACGTATGTGGCCGGTCTCTAGCCACATACCTAAAATGCAATTAGGTGGATGTGATACTAGCCACTGCTTTCAAGATGGCAGGGGGATGTGGAGGCTTCTAGAAACTGGCATCACTCCTGTGTATGTTTAATGGACTATTTCCAACTTTATGATAACACACCAAGGTGTTAGAAGACATAATTACACATTCATCAATGTATATTTATGAATACAAAATTATTTTTTTAAATTAAATAACCTAAAAGATTATTTACTGTAGATTTGAGAACTTAAAAAAACAACTATATTAATAAATATTTTGACCTTGTGAAAGAGTTACTTGATTATCGTTGATTAAAATAAATGTCTTTACAGAACGAGTAAGTTACACTAAAAAATTATAGTTCCAGTTTACTCATTTCTGTTGTTTTAATGCAAATCTGTGTGTCTGGAGTCATTGTGTGTGCGGTAAGGGATGAGAAAGCCATCATTATTTGCTCTGTCAGGTTCAAGACTGAATTATGCATGCAGTCATAGATTATATGTATTATTTGCAGCTAGATTGTACATAGATGTACGTGCTGTAAGTATTATCAAAAAAGACAAGAGGTTCCTTAATGAAAACAAAGACCAAACGATTCCTGTTTGCCAGCTTTCATCTGCTTTTGTCTGTTTATAATGTCCAGAAATAAAGTGTTTGGAAAGGTCCAGGTTTTCAGTATGGATATTAGCTAAAATATTATGGATGTTGCCTTTAAACCTACAAAACTGTACTTGTGTAGAATTAACGTTAGCAGCCATTTTGACTGACTTTAGTTCTTACACTTTCTCTCTGTAGCCACTGCATGGTTAGGATCCTGTCACAGTATCATTCTGTTGTTTGGTTGTAATGTATATCTTCAGATTAGAGCACTTGCTTGTGAAACCTAATTATCCATTTTCTCACCTCTGCCGTGCCCCCAAGCTCAAGTAGGTTTTTTGTAAAAAACAAACAAACAAACTTTGCAGAAGTGTAACGATAACCTGTTTTTCTAATTCATACTTGAAATAAGGATGTGCCCCACTTTCTTCATTTCTTGACAATGATTACCATTACCAGTTGGATTTTGGTTTCCCTATAAAAAATCCTTGAATCCATTGAAAGGTACCACTTAGTTTGGGTATGTACATGCATATGTGTGTGTGTGTGGTTATTTTTGTGCAGTAATACAATATATTTGCACTGTAGGAGAAATTTCTTCTTTAGAGTTCAGAGCAACAATAAAGATCATATGGACAGTGAATGAGTGTGCATCAGAGAGGTGGCAGTCGTATCTAGGGAGTCAGGGGTTGTGAAGGAAGCGTGTTTAAATAAATTTGATCTTCGAGGCCTTTGAGACGGGACTGGTGTGAGCTCGCCGTGCACACAGACAATCTGAGCAGATTGCACCACTGTTTTGTATTCCAAATTAATTGGCCTCTGAAGATTGCCCGCCGCCCCTCACTACACTACTGATGCACATTTTCTTCCCTTCAATTAAAAGTGTGCACCCCACATGCAGCCCTCTTACCTTGTTTCCAATGACTTTTCTCTCTCCTTGTTACCAAGAGCAAACTGGACAATCACATCTGAAAAGGACAATGTAAAAGTAAAAAGCACAAGGACTTAAACAGTCTATTACAGTATGCAGTGATTGTCACTAACTGTAAACAAATGATGAAGTGCTTTTTGCCTTTTGAAAAGACATAGCTTGCCTGTTAGTGAATTAATTCATATATGTTACTTACCCCTGCCATCACTCTTTACTAGTAGTATCAAAGCCCCCCAGTGACCCCATACACAAGGGAGCTTATCTTCTTTATGATCAACAGAGGCACTACCTCTAAAAATATCAATCCCACATACACTGAGCTGCTGTATTGAAGTGTCACTGAAAGCACAAGTCCCCTGCCGAATTGATCATAAAATAATCCAACAATGAACTGACCAGTTGTGTTCGGACATTACCAAGCATTTTTTTTTTTAATGAAACAGTGACCTGCCATTAGTTGGAACTGTCAGACTTGCAAATGTGATAGAGAGGCCAATGAAACTGTAAACTGTTGAAAAATAGAACATTTAGCTGGACTATGGGCCTGGATTATGGATCTTTTTACAGGATTCAATGATCATAGGAAAATAATATTATAATCTGTATATGATTAAGCTAGCCCTTAATATTACTAACATGTTCATATCACTCTAAAAGAGCTCATATCACTAGTATCATATTTTGTCTTTTGCTGCACATTTCATACTGTCAAACTCTTTTAAGACAAACCTAAAGAAAGTTCTCTGTATTTTATTAACTGTTTTGTATATATGATATATTTTCCATCATATATAGAAATACTGTTACAATGAGGGACACATATTTAAATAACAAGGTCGGCATATGCCAGTTGTTTTGTATACTCTTGAATCTTTTTAACTTCAGGCAGGTTATTGTCACACTGAGATGAAACGGATACAAACAAATTATGCAAATAATGTAAATATATGTTTATTAAAATGTTATTCATTTTTGGTCCTTTTGTTAGTTATGATTTTAATAGAAAGTAGTAGTTTAGTACATATTTGTTTTTAGATGTATTTATTTATATTTGACAAAATGCTAAAGCTAAAATCTGATAGAGTTTTTTGAGTTCAGGGCTGAGGCTTGCTATCCTATAGACTACTAAAGGATCAGGGATTGTTCCTGATGGCCATCAAAAGAATGCAGCTTTGGGGCACTTTACAACACAGATGTTAATGAGGAATTTTACGTGGTAAGCAATTCTCTATGTGTTATCATAGATGTTAGCACACATTAACGTTAGCCAACTATTAGCAGTTACCCAATAGCTACCATAACTATTTGCTGCATTAAGGTAGCGATTAGCACTTGTTGCTAATGATAGTGATCATACTGGAGCTAGGCAGCAAACATTATCAGCACTGCCCCACTGTAACATTAATAAACAGTGTTAACAAAACTGGATTTATGGCTGAAAGGTATTACTTGCTGAAGTTACTTGAGTGAAGCTAAGGAAACTCTACCAGTAACTAAACAGAAACAGTGGCAGCTTACTTTGCCAACTCTAATTGATCAACAATAAACATTTGGTGCCAGTTCATTAGAAACATAGAACTGATTTCCATTGACCAGTATTGCTCTAGTCTTTATTAACAAACAAACCCCCCAAAACTTTTAAAGGGTTTTTTTTGAGTGATTTTTTGTGATATTGATGATAGTATCGAGGTATTTTTCTGTGCATTGGTATCAAGTTTGAAATTCTAGTATTGCAGCAGCCCTAGTAAAACCATGCAAAATATTAAAAAAGTAATAAAAATGGACAGTTAAAGCAACAGTATTGTTGCACCAATCACAAAAAATAAGATTGCAATGATATTTTTACAAATATTTGCAAGCTGCTTTATGTGTATAAGAGCTGTTATAAGCAATGGTGCAAAGACTATTCAGTTACTCAGCGCCAGCAGAAAATTGTCCTGACTGCTTTTTTTTCTGACAACATATACATAACATATAAACATGTTTTTAAACAGGTTATAACTGAAAGACGAAATCACCATCATGTTCTACAGTAAGAAGGTAATGAGCATTACATTTATCAAACAGAGTAATCATTGCTGCTGAGGCTTCGGGCAAAAACATGTACAGATGGATCTGAGAAGTTGCAATATCCAGCAATGAACCAGAAATCATGTTGTTAGTAGGTTTACAGGTTGCAGTCAGAACCCTCGCCCTGGTGTGCAGAGAAGAAAATACCCACAAGCACCAGACTGTGATAAGCAGGGGGGCAGTTTACAGCTCCACCTGCAATGCACACAAGACTTTGCAATCATGCTAGTTATAACTGAAAGCCATATCTGCTATCCTCACAGCAACAATACCATCACTAAAAATACGTACATGTGAGGTCCTGCGCTTGATCCGTCATACCATAAACTTATCTGTGAAGGCAACAAAGTGGAAAGGTGGTCTGTCTTCGAAGTAAAAATAGTAGAAAAGTTCAGCTGACATATTTGTTTATGAGAGTTCAGAAGTTTCGAGGGGAAGGAAAAAAAAATGTAGGATAAATCTATTTATTGAACAAAGGACAGCAAAACACCACAACAAACATCGGGCGAAAACACTCAAGATCCAAGATATTTCAGTCGGGAGAGATGTGAAAATGTTCTCAGAGGAGAAATGCCCCCGCGGACGACAAATGCCAAAACAACTCTGACAAAGAAAGAAAGGAGGAAAATATGAGTGAACAGAAGGAACAACAATTATTTATGTAAATAATGTGCCATTGCTGCTTATAATTAGTGGGAAAATTAAGCAGAAAAGAAAGAAAAAAGGGGGGGAGGGGGGTGAAACATCACGCATGTCACCCAACTAATTTTTCTCATGCAAATTAACAATCGAAATTATAAATGGAAATGGTGTTGTTGTGATCGAGAGAGAAAGGGAGAGACCATTGAGAGATGCCCTGCTTTTTCTTTTTTTCCCCTTCTTTTCTTCACTCTGTTTGGAATTCATTAGCTGGTGAAGCAAGCACAGGCAGATGTAGTTTGACACAAAGGGTGAAGTCAATAGCAGAAGCAGGAGGAGAGAAGTTAGCGTTATTGTTTTGGACAGAATGGCTGTATATAAATACAGCTACTGTATTCCAACCAAGAGGGAAGATGAACGTTGCAGTGATTTGATAGATGTAAAAAAAAAAAAAAAAAAATCTCCTTCTGCCATTTCTTATTGTCATGTTGATTATTACACCTTTAACACCTCTTTTGAGCAAATTAAATCTACACACCTGGCCTGATATGTAAAACAGAAATAAGTCAATTTGCGGGAGCATCTTTTTTTTTCTTGATATATTTGTCCTGCTTTGGTCCACCTATACTGGCCCTTAAGAGTCCTATTAATCCCTGTCTGTAACACCCGCTGCATCAGTAGGTGCTGATCTGGTGTGCTGAGGTGCTGACACACTTATCAGACACAAAATCCCTGCCGCTCTCCCAGTGAGAAGCGCTGGTTGCAGGGACTATAAAGGCAGTGTCAATGAGGGTGTGATAACTGTGAGAGTCTGTCTACATGTGTCTCCTGTCGGCTCGTCTCTCCTGTTCCTCCAGCTCACCACCGGCACCTCACACACACACACACATACAACTGCGACCTGCTTTCTGCCTCCCCTCTGTCATTGGGAAGTGTTTTTAAAAGAAGGAGCTGGGATCAAACGAAGTCGGAAAATGCCTGTCTGGCGTTCATCTGACAGCCCTGCATCCTGAACCCTTTTAAAAGAGGGTGCAGAGGAAAAAAGGGAAAGGAAAATAGGACATATTTTGCACAATTTATGCAGCGTTAATTTTCCAGCCCCCGCGTCGACTGTTTACAGAGTCCTGTGCATCTCAAACCTCCTTCTCTTGTTAACTCCCCCTCCCATCTCGCTCAAACCACAATCCCTCCTTTACTTTATCCTTCCACCCCTCACTTTTTTGTGGTTTATGTTATTCTGATTTTTTTTTCTTCCAGACTTTTTTTTTTTTTTTTCCCTTTTGTGGAG
>VVHJ01003729.1:11709-22571 GCA_015107715.1 Tylochromis polylepis | reverse complement strand
TTTCACCAAATTGAGGGTAAATGTCTAATTTTGATGCTAAGCTGCTATAGATTGTCCACCCTGGGCTGCCCCCCACTTATTATGATGTCTACAACTATTCTGCTTTTCAGCACTTTGCTGGGTTTATATCAGCAACGTGAACTTCTCTGGAGAAAACATTACTTAAAAAAATATACAGTTGTGATCAGTGCTGGTTAACAGTTGTATATTTGAGCTAGTTAACCAGGTTGTTCAGTTTGGCACTTTAACGAATGTTTGAATGTTTCAAAAGAAACTCAGTTTAATATAATTTTAGTGATGGAGAACTTTGAATGAAAATTGTTGTGTTATTCCAAGCAGGTTAACGCCATAAATAAGACTCATTGTGAACTGAATCTTTGCATCCAGAGAAGCCCAAGAAGACACCAGTAAGGGAGTGAGTTTGGTGTATGACGAGAATGAGACGAGGGAAACCAGATGAGCCATAATTTCTTTTATCTCACGTCCTCTGTTATCGTCTGTTGTCATTTATGTTTTACATGTTGCTGGCTTCCATAAATAGCATTTAAAACCACTGCAACCCTGTCTTGGCATCAGTGAATGTGAAACCAGTATACAGCACTTTATCTGACAACGTTCCTGTTGTGAACAATAAATCTGTACGAGCGATCCCGTGACACTGCGTGTTTTTGTGTGTCTCATGGTGGCGATAACACCATCTAGTTGCTCCAGAGTGAGATAATTGTTTATTCTTTAGTTCTACTGAAAACCAGTGTAAGTGATAAAACAGCTTACGCTGGAAAAATCATCATGCATCTAATTTAACTCATTACAATAAGTAGAACATGTATGGATTTTTCCTGTAATGGGGAATATATTCTTTGAATTTCATTGCATATTGACTTTTCTTTCAACACAACATTATAAATGGTGTTTGTTAAGAAAAGGGGGCAAAACTAGAGCACTGATTACAGTGATGTAGAAAATTGACTGTGATGTGTTATTCTAGGAGACTCTGCGCCGGCACAGCGTGAGGACTAGAGGAGGTGTTTAACAATTTATTTTTTCTTAAAGGAATTTCCACTCACACAGCTGAGCCAAAATGAAAACAATCTATAAATATGACTCCTCTAATAAATCAAATAAAGGCCCTATCAACAACTTACTCAAATAACAGGAAAGGACAGGGGAGCATAGACATAAACACACTGCAACAAACAAAGGAAAAGGACTGAACAAGTCTGATCCAGGCCCTTTTTTTAGTTTGTGTCATCTGAATGAGAAGAGCCTCATTCCCTCTGCCTCACTTCCCACTGCTGTAGTTTCAATAATCAAATGTTTTAATTTAATTTCAAATAATCAGTTGTCCTTTTAAGTCTTGAGTTTGTAAACCAGCATGGATACACACACACTCATACATTATACACAGACCCATCCTGCTACATCATGTTCAACACAGTTAAAGAGGTGAAGAGGGCTTCTCCTCTCCTCTCCAGACTGCATCCTGCTGTGAGTGTCAAAACAATGAGACTACTTGTGTCCAGATGGATGCTCTGCTAGGGGAGTGTGGTAACTATGATAGGCCTTTTTTGGGAGGACAACCCCCCATACACGCTGACAAACACACACACACACACATAAGCACCCACCCCACCCTAATATACCCAGCTAGACACCCTACCACTCCAAGCTTCACATTGACCACAGACTGCAGTAGTACCCAGATGCCACTGGGATGAATTAGCGACTGATAAACAACATAAGGGGTCATTTAGGGCTGAGTGCAAATGCACACCACTTGGGACCACCCACCCACACAGAGCCACACAGCTTCTGCAAACTGGTGTTTTCTCATACAAGATACCTCTTGTATGCAACAAAGTATGACGATTTTAACTTTCTGACAAACCATAAAAAAAATCACAGTTTTTTATTTTGCAGTTTTTTTCTTGATACAAATGCTTCACCCTGGATGTTTTTATCCATATATGCTTTAAAATGACTGTCTTTATCAGGGTGGCCCAATTGTGAATTAGAGGACAAGTTTTTTGGAAACAGTAAGAAGGAAAGACTAATTTCTCACTCTTCAGTATAATGTTTTGATTATATTTACTTGTGGTTATCATAGATGAGTAGTTGATCTTGCTGAATACTTCTTCATCTTCTTGGAGGATACATAATGAAATTTGGTTCTCTTTTAGAATCTATGCAGGTGAAGTCTGTTCTCTCACATTAAATGTCATTGTTATAGTTTTACATCCATAATTATGAGTCTACTTGAGTGAAAGTGACACAAATTTTGTCATGTTTGTGATACTATGCATGCATCCTCCAAGCAGAGGTCTTGAAAATAGTATAACAACAACAGCAGGTGCTGCTGTCTCCATCCTAGTCTTCAAGTAAATCTGGCCCAATTCCAATCTGGCCCCCAGCCCCCTCTTTTTTTGCTTGTGGAGGCCAGACGAGAATGCTGAGAAATTCACACGAAATGCAGACCATTTAACCTTAACTGCAAGTGTGTTATAAAGTCCTCCAACACTAGGTCTTTGTCAATAAAGCCTCACTACTCATAGTTTGTAAGGGTGCAGTACCTGTTTCATGTTGAAACCTCTTGTCCTTCCAGATACGAGGTTTGTGTGTCACAAGGTTTGCTTTAGAAATAAACAGTGTGTAATTGCTTTCAAGAAACTTGAAAGAACAAGACAGAAACTGTCACGATCCTGGGTCTTTTGACCCAGCGTTTTGAGTTACTTGTATATTAATGTTTATGGCATATGTTTAGTTATTAGGTTTTCAAAGTTCATTTCCATTTGTGCCTTGGTTGCGTTGTTATAGTTTTATCTTGTAGTTTCCCCTTGTGTCTCTCACCCCTGTGTTTAGTCTCCCTCTCCCTTCACGTGTCTCATGTCTGCGTGTCTCATGTTGTCAGGTCTGCGTCTCATGTTTCCTGTTTTATTTTGTAGGAGTCCTGTGTTCCTATGTTCAATGTGTTTAGTTTTACACTCCCCTGTGCTGTCATTATGGTCATTGGTGTCAGCTGTTCCCTCATGTGTTTCCACTCTCCTTGATTACCTCCTGTGTGTATTTAAGTCCTCTGTCTTCTTTTGTTCATTGTGAGGTTGTCTGTCATTCACACGCCCCAGGTATTCATGGTCAGTTCTAGTTCACCCAGTTTAGGTTTAGGTTTAGGTTTAGGTTTAGGTTTAGGTTTAGGTTTAGGTTTAGGTTTAGGTTTAGGTTTAGGTTCTTATTGGTTTGCCTCACCTCGCCTTCTGTTTGCATTTATTTTCCCCAGCTTTAATAAACAGTGTGTTTTTGGTTAAGTTTAAGTTTTTTCTTCACGTGTCTGCGTTTGGGTCCACCATCTCACCACATACAGTCTGCTCTGCTAGACTGTGACAGAAACAAGTCGAAATATCTCATGACACAGTTTCATTCTGTTTTGTAAATGACTGGAATTGGAAGTTCCTCCTTCTGTTCATGTAAGTGGAAAGAGGCCATCCCAAAACTTACTATTAAATTTATACCCTAAGCCTTAATTCAAAGACCCGTTGTTAACACCAAGTGTGTGCACAGGCTCTCAGTCAGTGGGATTGTTAGGGGATATATATTCCAGGCCCAGGTGGACATCTTGGCTGTTTGCTGGGATCACAAAATTTATCTCACTCAGATGCAAGGGATCCATAGCATACTCACAGATACAGAAAGTACAACACTCACTCTAAGTTATAGCTTGCAGTTGCTAAACTTAACTCAAGTGACAATATTCCAGGAAATCACTACAAATGTTTGAGATATAGTCTGGGACATAACCTCTACCCAAAACCACAAATTGGTGTGTTTACATTTGATCTTCTTAAACAAACAAGGTATAATGTGTTCATAGTGAGATAAAGAAAGCTGGTAGGCTGAGTTTGTTTTCCTCTCTTTCTAGACGTTTTTTTTTTTCCAAGATAAGCTAACAAGCTACTGGCTACATTTTCATACTGATGAATGTGGTGGTGGTGACAACATTACCATTTATCTTAAAATTTTACTGATTTTATATACTGTTATTCAGGCTGCCAAAAACAAAATGAGTGGTCAAAGCTATCATCATAATATTTAGGGCCAGATTTAGTAACAGTCAGTGCCAGTGTAAAACTCTCTTTTGGTATCTAAAAGCTACTGTTGTGGTTTACCAAAAAGGCAGAGTATCAGTTTTGTGACTGGAAGCCACAGGGCTAATTAGCCTGATGATACCTTCACAAAAATCCACCTATGAAAGTCGAAGGTTCTTTGTTAGTAGATCTTTCTGATTTACTACAGTGTGCTAATTTATATGCAAAGATGCAGTCAGTTCATTGCAATAATTACCCTGCAAGAGCAGCACAAATTAGTGGCTCAAAAATGAGCAGGCCTCAAGCTCAAGAAATGCAACAAAAGTAATGCTCAGTAAGCTCGGGTTTTACACGTGCTTCTCTCTGAAAACAGTATGGCAATTTAAAAAAATGACTAGAGGCTGAAGGAAAATCAATATGTTTTTGCGAGGGACTGTGTGCGGCCCTGATGACTGAGACTGAGGTGGAGCCCAGCAGAGAGCTGTGTTTTTACGAACCATGTAAATCTGTGTGCAACAGCCAGTCTGTACCAAATGTAGAAGAACAGCTAACATTATTTAGATTTTGAGCCTTTTTTTCATAGGCTGTGTAAGGTATTGCAGGTATTTATTAAAGTCAATATTACTTAGTTTCAGAGTGATACAAATTGACACAGTAAAGGAAAGAAAAGAAACAACATGAACATTGCTCTGTGAGTGCACTGCTGAGAAAAAAAAATGCATAGGCATTTTAAGTATGTATCAATCTCTGTGTAGAAATGTAACGACAAAAAATCCAAACAAAAAACTGAAACACAGTTTCAGTTCAGTTCTACTCAGTTTCTATGAATACTTGTATTGTTGAGGTGCACAAAGAGACTCAGCGCTCAGCACTCTGGGTGAGGACTGAGTGAAGAGCTTCAGAACAGAGCCAAAGTTTTGGCACTGGAGTCACAGTCACAGCTTTGAGTCATCCACACGTCACAGTTACGCTCTATTTCTGATAACATTTCTCCCTCTCGTTCCATTAAATGAAAGCTCCAACTATCACCAATCCCACAACTAAAGTAACACATGCTTTTTTCCAGTGTTAAATGTGGCATTAAATTGTGTGCCGGAAACATTAGTTTGTATTATTCATGTAAATCTTCCTCCAAACTTTTGTGCTATGAAAGGGAAAGTCCAACAAATAAATATACAATAAGCCCAGCTGCAAAAATAAGTGTGTCCACACCTTTCAGTCATGAAACTGATGCTGCACATCTTCATTAAATCCTGTAGCATTTTGAAGTCAAAGAAGAATTTGCTGTGGTGCAGAGCTTTAGTAAATCTGGCCCGTGGAAACCACAAATCCCTTTCATATATATTTGTAATACACAATATTGAAACGTCTGTCAGAATACTAGAATTAATCAATTAATGGGACCCATAAAGACTGGAAGTGTCTTAGATTAATGTCTGTATCTTACAGCATGTAGCAGTGACTTTAATAAATAGAGAGCATTATCTGGCAAACAGAAAAAAATAATGGTGAAAACTGCATTTATGGACATGACACAGAGTCTAATTTCAAAAAGGGTCAGATCTGCAAGTAATGCTTTGTGCTCTCCTGCACACCTTTCAGGCCAGCTGTAAAAGAGATTGCAGGTTTACGTGATGGAATAGTTTGTAATGAAGCAGCTCTCCTCTGGATGAATCCTGCCTTCACTTAAGCTGTTATACACATCTGTAACTCTGATGTTAACTCTGTGAAAAGTGGTGGAATTCAAAATTCACCAAAGAGTAAGTGAGGGGGGTGAGATGGCTTCAAAGTTAGAGAGAGAGGCAACTATCGCTCAGGAAAGGCTGAAAAAGAAAGAAAAGCACATGCAGGGCTTGAGATGTTCTTAAATTCAGTCTGACATTTGATCGCTTTTGCTCAGTTTTATCTTAATAATGTATGCAAACTTGACGCTGTGGTGAAATCGCCTTAGAAACAAATAACTCAAAAGTGTGTGTGCATGGTTGTGCGCATGAAACCAATACTACTAAAACAAATGGCCCAATACCTCTGATTAAGATGTATATGACCTTTAATGAACTCCTTCTGCAAGCACAGATTCACTGTGATGTGCACGGTCCCAAAGGCCTCTGATCAACAGAAGTAATAAAATCTATTTTTCTCTACAGAACAGCAAAAGCATCCAGTGAGCAGCTACTAGATATCTCGATGAATTATACTGTAATTATATTGCGCCTGTGTTATTTAGCTTTTGGATTGAGTGCGTACACTAATGGTCCCCCCATAAAACTGGCGTCCATCAGTGAATAGGTTAAAAATTGCAAATCAGTGTGTGTGTGTTTGTTTACTGTGGGGGCGATTATTTTGTGAGATCACTGTTATTGATCAGCTTCTCTGTCAAACTCTTGAAGATGTATTATGTTCATTTTGCGCTATGAAGCAGTAAGGATCTCACTTATTGCCCCCTAATCTTCAATTCAGTGGAGCCTTTGGAGGGAGCTTATAACTGTTTGTGGAAACCAAGAAAAGAAAGTCTGCTGAGGAGTATTATCTTGGTGTTTTATCATTGCTCATCCAACAGGGAACCCAGTGCCATTTTTATTATCAATATCCAAGAGTGCGACGACACAATGTCGAGTCATTGACAATGCTGTGATAGTTAGACACACATACTTCTGTGGTGGTTGACATGTTAATGATCTGAATTACTTAAACTGGCTTCGATAGTAAGGCTCTCCTTTCAGAATGAGCAATATAATTTTAGCTGTTACAGGCTCTGTTTTGTCCCCATCAACTCTTGAGAGAAATAAAGATGAATGACAAAATCAAGGAGAAAGTGTCATGGACCACAACGTTTCCCCAGAACCTTCAATGCACCTTACACCCTCCCATGAACATTCAACTGGGTTGAAGTATAGTAACCATGATGGTCATAGCATATGAATCATGGTATTTTAATACTCAAACCATTCACTGATCCTTTGTGCCATAATGGATGGAGGAACTCTCATCTTGGAAGTGACTTGGAAGTGTGAATAGAAGTGCAAAAGCAGATTGCTGCTCACTCAGAACAATACTGTATTGATTTGCAGCAACCCTTCTCTCGTGCTTGCTACTGGATCCCTTCACTGCAGGGGTCAAAAGTTCACATTTTTCCTTTAATTTGTCATTTATCCGTTTCAGACTCATTAGCTGCCAAATGCTCTCATTTTTTAAACCAGCTGGTCATCAGTCGTGCTGAGGATACAGGGCTCAAAGGTTTTATAGCTATTCATCTATAAATGAGGAGCTGATTGGACTGATGCAAGCCAATTAAATTAATATTTTTGGTCCCTACTGGAAAACTAATCCTTCATCGGTGATTAATAGCATCTTTTTTCCTCGTTGTTTGTTAAAGGTTTAAAGGAATAGTAACATGGGCTGGACTTCTGATCAGTATTTTTTAAAGGTCAACTTTTAGTCAATGCCAAAAACACATATTATGGTTTACTTTAAAGAGCATATAGTATTTCAATTAATTTGATCATGTGCTGACCTCTAAGTACATCGATTAGTGCCAGTGCTATGCACTCAGCCATTTGTTAATACTGCGATAAACATCAATGTACTTTTACAAATGGGATGAGAGGAGGGAATGTTTGTGCATCCTCAGCAAAAAATAAAAGGAAGGCATAGGGCTACTCATTTTGATCTATAGTCCCTTGTCAACTACATACACCCATTACATAACATCCTTATCACAAGAAACCAGGGACACGGGAAGGATGAGAAATGTGCTGATCTTGAGTTGGCTCGGTACAGTGTTGCCTCGCCATGTAGGTTAAGATGAGGAAATCAAAAATGTCCCACACTTAACTGGACTGCACTGCTGGGTTGGACAGAAGTGGAATAAAGTACAATCATGCTGGGTCTGACAGTCAGTGAAACTGACTCTGAGGGGGCGCTGGATTGGAGTAAATGCTGTTTAGCTGGACTGGACAGGACTGCTGGCCTGGGAATAAAAAGGTTACTGTTAGTTTATTGAATTATTACTTATTTATTTTAAAGCTGCGTGTTTATTTTATTATGTCTAGCTGTATCTTTTTTACTGGCTAATATGGCAGTTAATGTTCTCATTTATTTTGATCTTTTTTCACTATGTGACTATTTGTCTGTGAAAAGCACTTAATAAATAAACTTTACTTACATATTACACCAAAAGGGACAGCCTTTCAACACATGAGGTTAAATACTGCTATATTCAGAGCTATAATGTTTAAGATTCTCTTTAAATCACATGATCAGCTTCCTTTGCATTGCCTTTCTATTTGATGACCCCAGATTTTTGAGAGCTTTAATATAACAATGCACTTTCTCTCGCCAGAAGTAACTGTCCAATGTAGAAAATTGTTTCCAAATAAAAAAAAGGATAGAGATTTTCTTCAACTTTTTTACATGTTTTTTACATGTTCTCTTAAATGTAGAGCATTTTCCAAAGCAGCACTTTATAGAAATATTGCAGAAGCTGTTAACAGCTTCTTAAAGCTGGCTCTCTGTGGCGTGAAATAAAAAGGGGCACATATGAAAGAAATTACTTACTTAACTGATATATTTGAAACACATAAACAACAAATTATGTGTAAACTGCACAAATGATTGTTAATGATTGTTCTTAGAAATTAGGAGTAAATTTTAAACCTTAAACAACTTTCCATCCTGCTCATTCTGAAGAAATATACTGGCCTAGATTTAAACATATTCACGATGTATTTTAATAATATGTTTTGGACATTGCTGCAATAAAGTCTCCTTAAACTAGAATTTTCAGAACTACTCTTGTAACTTCAATGAAGTTTTCCTGCAAGAACTTTGAGGAATATCTTCTAATGATCTGTGTGGACATGATTAACTGGATTTTACTTTTATAGTCTGTTTCAACCCGTTCTCTCCCTTCATATCCAGATATTCTAGGAATTATCCTGCTCCTCCTAGATAATTTGAACATGTGCAGCATATATGTTGTTCCTCAACGAGGATATATCAACTTTGTGCTAAACATCAGGGTCAAAAGGCATCCTGGAAAGACAGTGATATACATGTTTCTGACAATGCCTTAATAGAGACACTGCATCATTTTCTTTTTGTCCTCCCTTTTCGCCCATCTTTCCTTTCTTCTTTCTCTATGTGCCACACCCCAGTGAAGAGAAGGGTATGGGGGAGGAGAACAAGAGTCAAGATAGTCGTTTAGTTCTTCTACAAAAGGGATGCATCTTCCATGCAGAGGGTCAATATGGTGCAACCAGGCTACTGTGAGTTGCGTCTTGTGGCCTGATCCTCCTCCTTTGTGTCAGCTACTATCTCCACAATGGAGCACTAATGGGAGGCTTGGATTTCCCTAAGTGACACTGATTAATGGCTGAGAAAGCAGGCACAGATCCTTCTCCCCCTTATCAGTATGAGCCCATACTTATCTAGCCTTGAAGTATGAAGTGAAGTAAATCTGGAGGAATGTTTTGGGTTTTTAGAAGCTGAGTAAAAAAAAAGTCCTCAGAAGAGGAAAACTAGCTGTAAAAAGTTATAAAAATGTCACTCTGTTAAGTTTTTTAGTGATCCTAAGAGCAAACATCTGCACATTTACACACTTAACAGTGATAAAGCAACATTAGCATTCATTTGGCGTTCAGCTTTTGGCCACCTGGTGAATGTTGTTCCAGTAGTTGTTCACATTTTAGGAGAGTTAGATCTAGTTTTGGATTCACCTCACGAGGATAATATCTGCTATCTGTAACCTACAATTTCTGTAAAATGCGCTATCTTTTTTCACCAGCTCGTTTCTAACATTGTCTGTTACTCAGTGAGGGTTGGACAGGTTTTCTAAACTTTATCAGGAAACAAAGCTGCCTGCTGGCCTTAAACAGGTTGATGACAAGAATTAGAGCGATCTAAAACAATAAAGTCTTGGACTATAAAGCAGAAACAATGGGCTGAACAATGGTGACATGCTCCATAAAGCTGAGGAACAGTCGAGTCAAATGATGTGACTTTGTAAATCAAGAGACACACCTGACATTATACCGAGTCATCTGACTGATCCGTGTAGCTTTTCTTTACATTTTAGGGCTAAGAAACTGCTCATTTGTCTCACTGGAACTTTGTGAAATGAGCTTTGTAAGAGTAAAAACAGCTTGTTCGTGTTATTCATTTGAGTGAATATTAATGGTGGCATTACTGAGAAACAGAAACTGTGAGGGTTTCATGATGCTATTCATTTCCAGCACTTGAGATGTGTGTTATGTAAACACAGACACGATATCGTCCCCCTGGGAGCCGCCAATCATTTTGTCTGGCCTGGATCCCTCTTTTGTCTCTCTCTCTCTCTCTCTCTCTCTACACTCACACATTCTTACCCTCTCCCACCCCCTTGGTCCCAAAACCTGATATTAAAAAAGGATTACCGAAAACAACATGGGCAATTTCCTGCCATCCTGAGAACTATCCCCCTGTTGAGAAGACTCAACTCTCCTCCCTCCTGCCTCCTACCTCCCCTCTCTATCTCTATGTGTCTATAGCCTGCCAGCAGAGATTTGGAGGGGGTGACAACAACAGCAGTGGGGGATGGTGAGGTGAGTTTAGTGGAGAGGTACAAGTCTATTTTTTTCTGTCTGCCTCTCTCGGCCCATCCGTAGTCTGCCAGCAGAGATTTGGAGGGCAACAACAACAACAGTGGTTGATATCGAAGGGAGGAGGGACACAAGTGTGACTCCCCAGTGAACAACTCTCTGCCAAAAAGGAAGAAGGAAAAAAAAGAGGGTGAGGATGAAGGGC
>VVHJ01003729.1:0-11689 GCA_015107715.1 Tylochromis polylepis | reverse complement strand
GCGCCCCCGCGGGGGGGGGGGGGGGGGGGGGGCCCGGGGGGGGGGGGGGAGGGGGGGAGGGGGGGGGGGGGGGGGGGGGGGGGGGGGGGGGGGGGGGGGGGGGGGGGGGGGGGGGGAATGGTGACCAGACAGAGGGGAGATATGAGAGGTGGAGAGAGGTGAAAGACCGCAGACAGAGGAGACTATGAATCAAGATAAACTTTCTGTCCAGTTATATCTTCATGCTAGAGAGGAATTTGAGGTTTTGCTTGAAATAGGGGAAGGGCATAATAATACATAATCCATATGTTATATAAAATACAACAGGTAGGGCAGAGAAGAAAAAGCAAGTATGCTTCATTGCAAATCTGCACTTTTACATGCAAAATTTAAAAAATTCTGGATTTTTGAAGGGAGATTAAAAAGAAGTGACTTTTGTCATCAGTTTTTTTTTTAAAAAAAGATCATGTGTCTGTAAATGTTTGTGATTTCTATATTTATTGCGTGAATTTTAATACTTGTATGTCTCGCAATATGATTTCCTTATAAAAAGTAGCCGCTTTCATATTCTGTCATGGAACTTTAAATTTCGAATTAAACACCAATAGTTTCATTCTTAATTTATGTGTACATATAGATTTACAATCTAAAATACATTTTTATTCGTTCTTTTTCACTTGGGAAGACTTAAAGCTAAAATAAAAAGACACCATAAGATAAAAGGTTAAATACCATCATCCAGATGTAAGATTAATATATGCAACGTTCATTGTCTGTTGTATTGAATAGAAAAAGAAATTATGGTAATCACATTTGCTGGCAGAATTTTCCCAATTTCACGCTTCCCACAAGGGAAATCATTTTCATTCGCAGATGAGACTAAAACCTCCCCACAAAAAAAAACAGTGTGTTTGATGTGGGCTCGTGCGCAAGCTTTCAACTCACATCTGACCTATCCTCAGCTCTGTTCACTCCGAGCAGTTTATGACACACATTAAACTCAGCGTGGAGCACAGTCACAGGTCACTTTAGATGTTGACCCTCATACCAACACTCTGGTCATTGCTGGGACCTAAAAGTGGAGTCAGAGTCTGCATGTTTACGTGTACATTGTTTTAACCAGACTTTAAGCTAGTGTCTTTTTGTAGACATAGCAGAGCAGTAATTGCTGCTGTATCATGCTGTTGTTGCAGTGCTTACAATGCAGTAATGCACTGCACGTATTGTAAATGCTCATCGTCACATCATTGTACTTAACTGCGAAAAACAAACTTTACCCATTAGTCTGATTTACATTCATGATTGCTTCATGAATGTAAATCAGACTAAACACACATGTAATTGCTGCAGCTGGTTACAGAGCACTTCCTCTCTACTGTTGGTATTGTGTTGCTATAAGTTGTCAAAAAGTAAAAAGCGTGAGGGAAAAATTATTCTATCATGTTTTCCTCTCTGTGCACTGCTATTCGAGTCACACTGGCCTTCATTCACTGGCTGCTAACAAGGGCTCCACGACTTCTCGCTGTCAGGCTACACTCTGCGACTCTACACACAGTACACGACTATACCATAAAACCTTGTCTCATGCACTTCTTCTCCTTTGTCCCATTATACACACAATGTTTTCATGCATACAGACTGAAAAACAATCCTTCCTTTATCCCTCTCACTCTGCAATGCGCACATTCATGTGCACAAATGCATACCGAATCCACACAGACTGGATAGTACATACTCAGAAATCTGGGTAAGTATGCATAAATGTTTAATCTAAATGGGCATGTCCTTCTCTTGTCTCAGTAGCTGGTTTAAACAAGCATCAGACAGGCATGTGTGCACTTAGGCATGCTCTAGTCTTTTATGCTTTTGAGGATAATTGTTAACATACTGTATACTTAACCCCAATGCCTGTTCTAACCCAAATCTAAACATTATTTTAATCTGAAACTAAGAACTAAGTCTAAACTCTCAAACATCCCTTTTAAATATGGTTTAAAATATCCTAAACCACACACTCACAGGCAGACATTTACACAACATAAACAATTCCTCGACTTGCCAACAATCTTCTCTCCCTCCCCTTCTTCTTCCATTAACATTCACACATCTACTATACTTTGTGTACAGTGTATGGGACAGCTGCCACAGCCCCCGCATACATCCCACTATCCATTTTAATGTACACATTGTGCTCAAATGCCCCTGGATCAGGAGTGGGCTGACAAGCGCCACTCTGTGCCTGAGGTCTCTCCAGTTAAGCCATTGTAAGCCTTTCAGTATCACAATATAGGCTCCCCCTTAACAAAGCAGGATATGGGTCATTGGGTCAAAGCGACTAAGTGCTGTGTATTACATAGGAATTATGAATTTGCCTCCCACTCCTAGTCCCTATCTACCACAGATAATCACCTGCAGATTATCTCTCACCGAATCCTGCCCTTAATCAAACTTCTCTTAGGGAAAGTAGACAATATATGTTGACATGTTTTTGTGTAGCCTAAACATGAGTGGGAAGGTCTCATTGCTAATCAGTATCTCAGTGGACCCAGGAGAGCTCTGTGAACCGAACAAGATGTCTGAGGTGGATTAAATGAACAAAACAAGGCAGTCTACTTTGGGTCAAGTTAATGAGGGTGACTGTGACACGAATAAACATGAAAACAACCTCCTTCAAAAGATAAAACAGAAGTATGCTAGATAAGAGTAAGAGAATGATAACTTTGGCTTAAATTCTCCCCCTTTTTCTTTCTCTATCGCTTCATCTCTGTCTTTGCCACTATCTGTGTTTGGCTATCCATGTAGCTCTTGATTTTTGTGATATGTTATCTCTTCTGGAGGTTGGCGTCAGTTTTGAAAGAAATAGGTCAACATTTTGATTATTCTTCTGATTTGCTGTCTTGTGAGGGTTAGATGAAAAGATGCTTACCACATGTCTCATGTCTACTCTAAAACCAGCTTAGCTTAGCTGTGCATAATGAATGGAAAACAGGCAAAGCAGCAAGCATGGCTTGGCCTAAAGCTGACTAACTAAAATGTAGTAAAAAGTCATCCCATCTATCTCATCCATCCATCCATTCATGATCACCCCCTCCAGGTCTTCCAGTGACACAACGGTGGCATTTCCAAGCCAGGTGAGAGACTGAGAGATGTATTCTGATGTGTCCTGGGTCAACACCGGGGCATCCTCCCAGTTGGACATGCAAAATAGCTCACAGCACACACAGAATAGAGTGGTAGCTCTATTCTGAACACCTCCACCTTATCATGTTGGGGGGGGGGTTATGTGATCCCAGGAGCAATTTTCCCCTGGTATGGTCTCCCAAGGCAAACTGGTCCTGGGTGAGTAGCCTGATAAAGTGCAATTCACAACACCTCTATGAAGAAAACACCAATGGATTGTGTTACCTCACCTGGTTTGGTGTTACCAGCACTCCATCTTGGAGCCAGTCCTGGGAGAGACCTGCACATGGAAGAGTTAAAGAAACAAAAAACAAAGCCGTCCAACACTTACAGTTACTTGCATGCATAAATTTGTTATAAAAGGGGAAATGAACTATAGAGACCTTTTAAAACAAGCAATTACAGAGTGCTTCACAGTTGAATAAATCACATGTTAAGGATAAGAATACACGTTCAAGCATTTAGACACACAGTCAAACATATGGTCAATTAAGAAAATGCTAACCTTTAAAAATGAGTTTTCAGGTTGTGGTCACTTAAAACAAACCACAGATTCAGCTGACATGATAGGCTGGGGAAGACAGTTTAGGCATTACAATCTCAAAAATGGGATTTAAAAACAGGGTTTTGAGGTTGATTTTAAAATTAAGAGTGTGGAACAGTTAAGAGACCCTGATCACATCAGGTCTCAGCAGAAGCCTGGTCATTAGGCCTTTATATGTTGCTAATAAAATTTTAAAATGGATCCTGAATTTCTCTGGAAGCTAGTGAATGGGTGAACTGCTAGCACAAGCTAGTTTTTGTTAGCAGCCTAGCTGCTATGTTGCAGACCCACTGAAGATGGGTTAAGGATGACTGAGACAAGCCCTGGAGCCCTTTTTTAAGCACATGCAAAGCGAGTTATAAATTAAGGTGGAATTAAAATTAAAACTTGTGCTAAAAGTTCCAAATAGTAGATGGCAGAAAATAATAATACCAAGGTTCTTAGCAGATGATTTGATATTGATGCTGGTGAGAGGGTCAATGTCATGACTGACATCTTTGGAGAAGCTTCTTGCGGCCAAACACAAGAACCTCCCTTTTAATATGGAAGTCTACAGACTTACTTTTAGAAGCCAGCTTCAAGTGGCCACTCTAGGAACAGCAGTTATCTTCACTTCCATGCCATCTTCCTTTTTAAAGCCCTGGAGGTTGCTGCTTTGTAGAACTGCACGCCCACATGTCTACCCGCCTTCCTGAAGATAAGGACAGTGGATATGCTATACTCATTTTATCGATTTTTTTCCCCCTTTACATTACAGTACAAAATTAAGATAGCTAATCTCTGTTAAACCAGATGAAAAACTGAGCACAGTCTGATCTCTTTAACTTAAACCACCCTTTTTTGGGTATGGCAAGGTTGGCTCAGTCTGGTTCTCTTCCCCCTCTGTGCTTTGGCATTCCTCCCACCTTCCTATGTGACATACTGAGTAATAAGGCTAGTGGGCCAGTGGTGAGTGGGCGTTGGGGTGTTGAAGAGGAGGTGAGACACACAGGAGGTGAGTTCAGGATCTCTAAAACCTTCTTGTTATAAGCAACCCCCCCGTCTGCCGTCTCTTTCAGTGGGGAACTGAAATGAACTCCATGGGAGGGCATGGAGCTCCATTGCGGGCGTCTGCTTGCACCACCCCACCCCAAAGCTGAGAAGGGCCAGCCATCTGCGCCTTTGTCTAGGAAGGGGGGATAGCTACCCATTTCTTCTCTGCACACCCCTTCACACACACATATACAACCACAATTAGGACAGCCCGCAAAAGAGGGACAGAATTAAAGATTTTCTTCAAGGTGGAGGCAATTCGACCGCTTTCTGTTTATCAGTCAATTCTCCTCATCCTTTGCCATCTTAAAGAAAGAAAGAAAGAATTAGAAACAGTAATTTCTTTTCCTCTGCAGCTGGCTCTGTTCAGCTCTGCCCCTCCTCTCAGTTACACAGTATAGCATATCAACTTTTCCCTCTTCTTTCTTCTCCTCAGTTTCTCCCATCACACTTGCACACAATGGCAGGCTGTGTTTGCCTGGGAGTTGCCGATTGACTTGCCGAAATTGTTCACATAGCTCATTGTCTCTGCCCAGACTTTTGAGAGAAAAAGACCAGACACCCCTCCTCAAAGATAATGTTTGAATTAATCAGTGGAGCAATAACTTCCCATTAAAGTCAATTTTCACCAAAAAGTAAATCAAGATTCACACATTTAAATATCAAACCTAAAAGCAAAAAGAAGAAAAGAAAGTAATACTTCCATATAGTGACCGCTGCACCTTAACCCATAATTCATTTTAATATCCAGCGAGGAGCAGAATGGGCAAAACAGAGGAAAAAACGTGACATCTGACATGTAATCAGCAATGGAAATGGGATACTAAAGGCCCATTCAACTTTTTTTGAAACCTCTTTGGGAGTAAAATATCACAGAGCATAGTTCATGACCAGAGAGCTGAACAATACACATCAAATCGCCATTCAGAGGCTATAAGAGTGGGAGAAGAATAGAGGCGAGCTGTTTGCTTTTGATAAGGCGCAGATGTCCAATGGGGAGACATATTTAGACTGCTGAGGGCCCACAACGGGACTGCTCATCTATACGGCCTCCTTCTGTCTGTGCTCTCTGTTTTGCTTATGTAGATGGGTTTGTCATTTAAAAATAAGCACAGCACATAAACACACACACCTTAAATATATGCTTGCCTGGCACCAACAAGCACAACATAGCCCTAAAGTTCTGGCTCACTTACTTCTCCCTCACCCCCATATGGCCCCATTGTCTGTGGACAACAACTCAGTGAATGGAAGACCTAGTTTTGGCTGTGGAGGTTGGAGGACCCCCTCCACTGCTCTTTCCCTTTGGCTCCTATTGTTTGGCTGGGCCTCTGCCTTGCTTGAGGCCCATCCTGGACCTACTTACCCAGAAACAACCAACTGCTAAGGTCACCCTATTTCCATTGCTGGTCAAAGGGAGAAAGGGGACTATTTTAGTGACAGATTTCAGTTTTCCAATCAGTTATTGAGATAGTTTTGGGGGTTTACCCAAGTTTTGTGAAGAACTTGCCTTGGCGAGATCGTAGAAGTTCAATGCTAGTACAGAAGTTTCAACATTAGCAGACTTTTTTTTTTTTTTAAATGTGTGATTTGCCAAACTAGAAGGTGGAAGAATATATGCCATAGACAGCATGAATGATGGCTGTAGGTACTGTGCCGTCCCACTGATTTGTCTTGAGAAATGAGGTCTCAAGATGAGCATTTTCACAGTCTCTTTTCTGTAGATCTGATTGGGAAACCGCACACTCATTGGCTGATGACTTGGAAATCACAAGTAGCCAATAAGCATATTGGCTCATAATAATATCCTCCTTTTTATATAATATAATCCTCCATTTTCACATTTAGACCAAAATTGCATAAATGGACTTAATGTTTTACACAGTATTGAGACCATAAACTCAGCAGCAAAGTGTTTACACAGAACCCAGGAAAGGGGACGTTTTCCCATAGACTTCTGTAGGACAGAAGGGCTTTCTGCAACCACAGCTATCGCCCCCAGATGGCCTTTAAAAAGAATGCAGATTCAAACCGCTTCCCCATTGGCCTAACTTTTTAGACCCTGAAGTAACGACCATTTTTTTTAATACAGTCTATGACATTGCCACTCTATTTGACAAACATATACATTTGAAAACCACTCTACTCAATGCTGAGTCATTAGCAGCAGCACAGCAAAGTGAAGTTTTGCTTTGCGGGTGTAGTTGGAACAAACCTGCAACCTAAAAATGATGTATCTCCTCATGGCATACTTGCCAAACCATACCATACCATACCTGCCAAAAAACACTGCTGAATTTATACCTTGCATTAAAATGCAATCTGTATCTGCATCTGTTATTTGCTTAAGGAAAAACCTTGTTCATGTCATGTGCAAATTACACTGGGAATGTGAAAAAGCAATCACCTCAGAATGATCATGATCATTTGCATTTTGGCTGTATCTCAGTCAGGTGTGAATATAATATAGTCTGGCACTGCAGGACAAATGTGAAAATGTGAATTAGCCTTTAACCTCTCAGTTCAAACCTCCATTTAGATGGAGCTACAACCAAACATTACAATCAAACATGTAAAGCAGTGCCGAGTAATGCAAAAAATGTAAACAGACTACAGCATGCAAGTTTAATTCGCCCTTATTGTAGCTTTCCCTGCTATCTTAATTTGAAGAAATCCTATCAGTATACAGGTACCTATGAGATGAAAAAACATCTGTTACTACCAAGTGAAAAAGCAAAGACTAAATAGATGTTGTCATCCAGCTACAAGTTTACTAGCATTTTTTCTGAGACATTACACCAAAATGGGGAGCAAAAAGACTCTAAAATACTCTCTAAACATGAATGGTCCCAACTTTTTGAAGTCAAGGTTGTTGGGGTTTTTTTTGGGCTTTTTTGTAATTTATTTTTTTTTAGCAAATTTAGCCTTTTTTCTAGAGTGATATTCAGACTCTGAGGAGCAAGCAATAATACACAGGACACTTTCACTTCTGAGTTTCAATTCTAAGTATAAAATTAAAAATTTGTTAGTCTTTCAATCAAATAATTTGGAACATCTATAAAAGCTTTTTGATTTCAGATCTTGCTGGGCAAAATTAAGTATGAGTTAAACACATTACCTAACCCTATGGGAATGAAAAAAAAACCCTCATGGGGATTGATGACTGTGGTTAGTAGTGACACTTGATCCCAATCTCTATGGTTACCAAAAACACAACAAAAAGCATGTTGCAGTCTTACGTCCAACTGCATTACTCCTCTTTCATCAGCTTGTTCTCAAGTCTATCCAATCCTAGGTTTTCTCAGACTGGAGTAACACAGCAATAATGGTAAATACATCTCCTCTGATAACCTGCATGATCCAGGCTTCATGTAACACCAAATTCTTGGCAAGAAGGTCATATATTTCACTTACAGTGACACTGAAGTATTAGACTTATAAGAATTTGGCAGCTGCAGTCATGTGTTCAAGGGTCTGTTTGTGCCAAAGGCCATTACAGGGTCTGGTGCGAACTACAAAAACTCCTGATCTAACCAAGACTTGCAATATTTCATCTAGCTGTAAAGTCCCAGTGATCATGTTTTGAGATTAATACACTGTGTGTGAGCAGATTGTGTAAGATTATAAAAACTATTTGAAGAATATTTAGCTTTTATTGCACATCAAGCTAAAAAACTGTAAGAGTCACAGTATGAGGCCACATGTTGTTTTTTAAGACCGTAATCAGTTGTTTTTAGACTGCCTGGTAACAACTGTTAAATAATCCCAATAGGATTTGTGAAGTCAGCGTTTTAATTTACAATGTAGTAAGAAATCTTTTTCATCAGCAGGTTCAACTCACTGCACTCCTTTGAAACCTGTAAAGTACTGTGGAGTACAGTTATTAATTTCTACTTTAAATAGAGTTTACAATTAGGTTGATAAGTATTTGGACACAGTTCATTTTTTGTAACTGCTGTGAAACCCAAAAGTTTCTTAAGGCAAAGAAATGGATCAATGGTCAAGTCACCTTTTTTCAACCCAATAGAGCATTTGTCTCAGTTAGAAGAGACAAAAAATAATGCAGAAAGAGCCGCAAACTTGCAGCAATGGAAGGTGGCTGCAGTAAAGGCCAAGCAGAGCATCTCAAAAGAAGAAACACAGCATTGGGTGATATCCATGGCATTTAGACTTTAGGCTATAATTGACTGCAATTTTTTTCACCCAAGTATTAAAATCAGTCTTTAGTTTAAAACAACATTTTTTTTTTCAATTTCTTATGTGCCTCTGGAGATGGGGGAGTACATGTAAACATGGCTGTAATTCTATACAGTTAAGGCTTGATTGTTCGATTTTAAGTCCAATGTTGTGTTGTACTTTGAAAAAAAACTGCAAACCTTGTGTCATTGTCCATATATTTGCAGACCTAACTGTATGTTGTTCAAACATGCACACTGTTTTTGAAACCAATTGGACAATAAGGCACATGTTCACCTAGATTTCCACCATTAATCATATTTATAAACTAGAATTTATAATCAAAACAATAGAATAAAGTGTCAACAACATAAGTGGTTTCGGTCCAGATACAGTACTACTGTATATGATTTGTATTGATCGTTATCAGAGGCCTTTTACTGATGTAGCCAGTTAACTGCATGCCATTGATCCCCAAAATAATAATCGTTGTAGTATTGGAGTAGTTCTGGAGCGTTTTGGAGGACTCCTGACTGTAGGCCTCCAAGACATGGCAGGAAAATAATATCCCTCACCTTTTGGTGTTACTCCAGGTGAAAGTTCACTGTGTTCATTGCATTAGGCTTACATGGTCACATGTATTCAGACCATTCCTTAAGCCATGTAAGTATGTGTATTGTTTTCTGTCATCTTATGTTTCTTAAGGGCCTCATTGTCTTTCTGTGTACCACTTAGGGACAGAGATGGAAGCACTGTTTCTTACAGAGATTGTAGCCAAGTGTCTGCAGTTATCACAAAAGTATTAAAAACACTGAGCTACACCTCAGCTACTGTGCCAGCCAGGAGTAATTCAGTCATCTGCTAAAGAAAGGCAAAACAAAAAGTATTGCTTTGCACTAAAAAATTCTGATTAGTGTTTCTTTAGGCATCATATTGAACAGACTGAGAGTTTTATCTAATCATTGAACTAAAACCCTTGTTGTCCCCCTCTGGTTTATGCACAGCTGATTGATGGATTTGTAACACAAGTCTGAAGTGTGAATGGCTTAGTAAAAAAGAATAAATAAATAAAAAATTCATAGATTAGCAAGGGAACAAAACAGACTGCTGAACATTTCAGCAATATTTTGCTTCCTTGTTCTTCCATTCCATTTAAATGCACAATAATAGTAGGAAGTGCAATCTATAGGATTCCAGTAACACATTTTTTTGAATGTGCAAGTCTGTGTATCTTTTGTGATTTACATAAGAATGCAATGTGACAAAATCACTGGACTTGTACTAGCTCTCACTTGATACCTTTATGTGTCATCTTTCAAAATCAAATACTGGATTTTATTGAGAGATGTTCCCGCAACTAACAATGCTTTGGCTCTGTATCCCTGTATCGGACTTATGCATAGAATTGTTTTACAGATTTGCTTAAATACAAATAAGTCACATGGAGAGAAAACAAAATGAAATGTGATGCATTTATGTATGTTGTACGTATATTAGGGCACAAAAAAGGCACAGTGAACAGACTGAAAAAAAGGATAATAAATCAATGAAATGAAAAAATATATATAATTAACTATTACCATGAAATTACAGACCATAGAATGATGATCAAGTGCTTAATATAGTATATGCAGATGTATATAAATATAGGTGTATTTATATTGATTATTTCATGTGAACAGAATTCAGTGATAGCATAATCCCAACAGAGGACTTCGTGTACAGGCTGACTTATAGTTCTTTTAGAGTGTCTAAAAGTGGAATGGGAAGCAGAGCCTTTGGCTATCAGGTCCTTCTCCTGTTTGGATTCAGGATACAGACACCCCCTCTACTTTTAGGATTACACCTAATCCTATGACATAACCTAGCCAATGTAACCTGACGTCCACGTCCCTATAAATGTAACTACACATCAGGGCAACACAGCATGCAACTATTGTGACTGGCCTGTTCAGTACCGTTGATTCCTCCTGTCCATTTCCAGCCACCCTCTGGAAAATCAGAGGGACAAATATATTTGCACTTGAAAATTAGCAAAGAGTGGGGACCCATAAGGAAAAAAGTCCCAGCAATTTTTTTTCTGTCAGCTGGTACTGCATATAAAACACTGGGACAAGATGACGTGGTAATTAATACGTACTAAACCAGCACAAGCATAAATGGCAGCAACATTGGCCACTTAGGTTACATCGTAGGCTCTTCAAAGGTTCTCCGCAGAATTCTAAATCAGGCCTTAGTTATGCTGCAATAGACTAATGAGCACTTCTTTTATGCTCACCTCTTCACTCCCCAGCTCAGGTGTTTATACGGCCTTACTGCAAGTCAGTAAATTGCGTCTTCACTCAACTATAGCCTGTACTTTGTCCTATCTCCCTTTGCTCTCCTATTTTCTCTTTTCTTTCTCCCTGCAGAGGATGGTTCTGCTGGAAGTTTCTTCCTGCTAATGGGGAGTTTCTCCTTCCCACTGTCACCAAGTGCTTGGTCATACAGAATCACCTGATTGCTCTCTGATATTGTAGGATTTTTTTCCTTACAATATAAAGCCCCTTGAGGCAACTGTTGTTTTTAATTAATTCATATAGAATTGCATAGCAATAGCAAATTTATGCAAACTGTCTGCATCACTTTTATAGTTGCTTCCAACCTTACTTGGCCAGTTTGAAAGCATCATGTCATGGTACTGGGTCTGTGACCCAGTGTTTTGCGTTTAAGTTAGTTTTTCCTTGATTATGTATTATATGTTTTATTTTGTTCCCCAGTCGCGTCTCATGTGTCTCC
>VVHJ01003726.1:25466-74603 GCA_015107715.1 Tylochromis polylepis | reverse complement strand
CCATTCACACACACACACACACACACACACACACACACACACACACACACACACACACAAAGAGGAAAGTAATGGAAAACGGGACAAACAAAGAAGAAGCAGCCTGGTTTAAACCAGGCTGAGTGTCAGGGTTGACTGAACGGACTCAAACACAGACTCCTAAGTTGAAGCAAACAGTCTTTATTTACAACACCCAGTGAACTATATACAAATGTGAGGGGAATGAACAGGGGCTCCAGGAATCCACGGAGCAGGAAAACGCTCCATGCTCGCTCGTAGGTCCACACTCTGTTCGTTCCATGCACTCGCTCCAGTCTCCAACTCGCGCCACGCCAACGCGCCACACAGCTCAGCCAAACGCTCGTGCTCGGGTATCCAAGGAAGGTTCAAGGGACGGGTCCAGGAAATCTATTTACACAAAGACGAGAGATAATCACCACTAGGAAGCTACTAGGAAAACACGAGATATTGTTCAGCCAGGGCTACACTAACGTGCGTTGTACAGTGGTCCAGCGATGAGAAGCACTGAGCCACCATCTTACGTAGCAGCCAGAGAAAGCAGGATGATGAGCCACAGGTGTGTGATTGCACACAGGTGCGCGGGCCGAAGGCGGGAGCCCACGATGAGCTCCACCCAGGCAGAGTGAACACAGGAGAGAGAGAGAGAGAGCAGAAATCAAAACAAAAACATATGTAGCCTTACTGGATCGGCCGAGCAGGCACAGGGATCATGACACTGAGGAGCGCTTTGTTGATGTCATACTTCCAGCATAATTCATGCTTAGCAAAATCTAGGACATAATCTTTTGCTCCTTCTCAACATCAGCGGTCCAGATAGCAGCGTATTTACAGCATTCCAAAGCAGGAGTCACAGCAAGGCGCTACCTCTCTGTCTCTGTCTTGGAGAAAGTAACACTTCTGTAGTCTCACACTTTTTCATGGCAGAAATAAACCTTCAGGGTGTTTTTTTTTTCTTAGAGAAACTGAGCTTCATGTCACAAATTATATTATAATCAAATTTTTTTCACAGCCTTCCACACAATATCCTGACTTTGAAATACAATGACAGTTATATTTAATTCACACCGCAAGGCTGGGAGTGGTGGCACAGTGAACTATATACAGAATATATTATGACTAGATTTTCAATATCGCCACAAATTGTGCTTTTAACTTAATGTGGCATATCATTTGTCTCTGGTAATATATTTCTACTATATTTGTGCATATTTACACCCTGGACGTTTGCAATTTCCCACAAGGAGAAGCCAGTGTTATCTTTATTTGGTGAGACATTTTCATCACACCCCGTTGTGAATGGCACATGATGAAAAAGAGATGAAGACATGAATAATGCGATGTGCTGTGAAGATAAGGCTAGAAATAAAACGGATTCATCTCCAGAGCCCTGTGCTTTTTTTCAGTGACTTCACAGCTAAATGTGGTCACATGATGACTCTTGAGCAAGCCTTATCCATTGTATGTGGTGTGAATTCAATTTACCTGTCAGTGTGTGTTTCAAGGTCAACATATTACCAGGTATTGTAGAGCTGCAAAGAAGCTGGGATTTGTGCAGCTTCCTTTAATGCAGTCAAAAGCTCCATTGTAATCTTCCAAAACAGCCTTGATATTGGAATATTTTACCACAGATATGTGTACTGACAGTTATGAATAAATATATGGGAAGTTTAATATTGTCACTCTGTAGTGTTGCATCATAAACTGTGGATGAAACCGTATTTGTCTGGTTTGCAGATCAAATATAGATTTTCAAAATGAAGTGTTGTGTTTCACATATGTAATTTGATTTTTAAAATTAGATTCAGTGGCACATCAAGACTGATTTTGGAGTGAGTTTTTGCTGCTTTGGGATAAAACCACTCCTATTATTGTGGTTGATTTTCAAAATAAATGTATTCTTCTTTTTTAACCAATATAGCAAATATAATATTGTATTGATCAAAGCGCTACGATAGTCCACTTCTCATACTATCAAATACAGCTTCATTTGTACAGGCCTACAGATCAGCTGGCAGAACGTATATTCCCCAACCAGCTGGCTTGTAGTTGCTGGCGGTTGCTGAATTTGTTTCAAAGAGGTGTACGGTAGGACTTCTGGTAAAAACTGCTAGCAAAATTTCAGGGTGCTGGCAGGACGGACTTTCAGCCATTTATAACAAAAATTTGCTGAGGAAGGCTCATTCTATTGTTAATTTTTTTGAACCATCCTCTTCACAGTGAGTTTGACTTGTTGCCATCTGGCCGTCGTTTCAGAGTACCTGTGAGGAAGACCAAAAGACTCCAGGTTTCTTTTATTCCTACTGCAACCCAGCTCCTTAATGGCAAATAACTGTTTTGTAGCTTTTTATTACTATTATTGATATTATTATTATTTATACTATTGTTTTGCTTACTCTTATTATTGTTGCCTTGCTGCTAAACTAATTTCCCCTTGTGGGACAATAAAGAAATCGAATTGAATTGAATTGAATTGGTGTTGCACAGAAACCTTCTGGTGATTGCTTTGGTTGCTAGCAGGTTTCTGCAGTCACCCACTTGCATGAAACTCACTGACGTGTCTGGAAAGACTCGCCAATTACTCACGAATGAGCAGTAAAACTGAAAAATGCAGCGCAAAGCAGAAAGGGAGACTAGTCATTGAACAGTCATCCAGGTCATGTTAGTCTAAGGAGCTTTGAAAGAAAGCAACTGGACTTCTTGAAGACATTTCACCTCTCATCCGAGATGTTTCTTCAGTTCTAAAACCAGGTATATAAACCCTAGTGGGGTTTTGTTCCTTATTGCTGCATCCTAGACTTTTCAAAAGTTTAACTTTGAAATTCTCAGTTTCGGTTTTTGTGTCACACTTTTTCAAGCTTTGCTACTCCAGGTAGTTGGCAAATGTTAGGAGACAAGTCGGCATCTTTAATGCAAACTGTGGTCAACCGTGGCTGTGTGCTAGCAAACAAAGCAACAATAAAGATGACTGTTATCAGCTTCTAGCCAGCCAGTTGGAGAATTCACATTTTTCCCTAGCAACTGGTGGTTTCAAGGGGTTTCCTGACCTGTGTGACTAAATGGTGTCCATTCACACAGTCACGCACCGATGGATGCCTTGCAGTTCAGTATCGTGCCCAAGGATATTTTCCTCCAGAGCCACAACAACCCTGTTGTTGCACAAGTTGCCAATCCCAAGTGCCAGTTAGATTTTTTTAAGAGCAGCTACATTATATCAAATATACACAGACAGTATAAATAACAGTTCAAGTTAAATGAATTCATTTTTCATGCATTATGTCTTTGCATTTTAAACTGGGGCATTTTTATAGAATTAATCAAGAGTCAAAATGGTTCAAAGAAAAGTATGAGTCAAGACACTAGACTAGAAGTTTATGAAATGACAGCGACAAGCAAAATGACTTATAATATCTTCCCCTTTTCTTTCAAAAACAGGAGATCTATTTATCAACTCAGGTAGGTCAAAATACCAACTTGTAGAGCTTCATAAGCAATTTTCTTCGCTTTCCTTTAGTGGTGTAAAATGTTTTGTGGTAATCTTTGAAGTGAGCCTTCGTATTGAAATATCTTAGAAGGTTAAGAATGAACAAATAAGAAGTTTGATATGATCATTTTCATGTCCATATCCTTCTGATTTACAAATAAAATCAGTGTTACTTTGAAAATTGATTGAAATTAATTGAAATTGATTGATTGTTTGAGTCATCAGTTCTTACTTTGCACTGTATGTGTCTGTGCAAGTAGCTGTGTGTTTAGTGCAAAATTAAACTGTACCACTCCTTTTATTTAGAGCTGACTTTAAAAAAATAATTTAACAATTAAATGGTATTTGGCTTAACAAAAATAGTGAACACAAAAGTTGCACCCTATTAACAGCATAATGTTCTGTATATTTATTCATAGCAGGGGCAGGTTGGGGTTTATGGTACACCTGTGACTGTCTAAAATTGCCCCTCAATGACAGACAAAGCCAAATAACAGATAATGGTGATCCATCTGTCAGACTTCAGACTTTTAGCCCCCACAGAGGTAATGAGCACTTTGAATTCCAACCTAGAGGGCTATAATAAGGTTAAAAACCACGCCTTAGAAAATAACTCCACATGTCATTGTCCCCTGTAGTCCACCGGTGGAAGCTAATTAGCAAATATGGGTCTATTTGCCTCTAGGGTGTATTTCTCTCTGTTAACATCTACTGCCACAGATCTCTCTTTGTCCCCCTATAGTTTGACCCATGTGGGCTGAATGGGCACAGTGCTCCGTAATCGCTGCTCAGTGGAGCATCAAAGATGGTCCATCAAGACATTTAAAGTGTACCGTCGTTTGTGATGGATCACAAAATAGCCAAAGCACTCTACCTGTCTCCCTCCTTGCTCTACGCTAATGCTATGGCAGCTGTGCAGGTGCCGTGATCAGAGGTCACCCAGCCCAGTGACTTTGGAAAAATTCACCTGCACTTGATGCTGACTTCACCTGTGCGCTGCTACTTCTCAGAAAAGAGGTACTCTGGAAAATGGCATGCCGGCCCCTTGGCTCCTGGAGTGCTATTGCATAATTTGCTCTCTTCTTGGAAAGCAGATACTCATCAAAGAGAGGCAGATAATGAACAATGGCTTTGTCAATCGTCAAAGCTCAAGCCCACCCTTCTCTTTGATTCCTATTTAATATAGCACAGCAGGGTGGTATGCTGTAAGGGAAGAACAAAGTTCCCATCTTCTCTTTCACACGTAAAATACCCAACATAAATTCCTCGGTGAGCCAGTGTGAGCATCAGCTCACCTACATCACATGCAGTACTGCTGTTGAAGTTTGCTCTCAATATTGTTAAGGGGAAGAAAAAACTGATTCTTATTCTCGGAATTGCTTTAATTTTCCCTGAAAATTTACAGCTCTAATCTAACTTTCCTATGTGACGGTAAACCAGATAGCTCCAGGTTTGAAAGTACTATTAAGATAATTGTATTGGGCAGATTCACTGATTTATGAAAGTGATTGTTAGTTCCAACTGGACTTTCTTAAGGCTAGTGTTTTCCCCAGACAACCTTTATATCTTAGAGGGATCGAATTACGATCAGTTTGTAAAAGAACTAAATCTTTGGTGAGTTTTCAAACCTTTTCTCTGGGGGTGGAAGATTAAATAGGTGAAGTTTGGACTTCTTACAACAGTGTTTCTAAAATCTTTGCCACATTAGTGAGTATATGCATGTGTGGGTGGAAAATGGAGATAGTTGACCTTCACTTGTACACTCCCCCTCGACCTGTGGATGATTTTTTTTTTTTTTTAATGTGACGGCGGCGTGTGAAATGCCACCATATTTCAATGTCTTTAATGAGACAGGAGCATAGCAGACAGTGGCTGCCCCAGTAAATGAAGGACTTAGTGCCACAGGGGCTGTTAGAGAGATGGATTAGAACGACATGATGACGGCGTAATATCAGACTTTGTTGTTGCGCTTCGGCTAAACATTATTTCCTGAATCAATAATCGGTGACAACAGTGATCTAAACTGAAATACCGTAACAAATATCACATGATAAATTAACAAACTTCCCTAATAAGTTGCAGTAAACCGCTTGCTGCTACATTTACTTAATCTGTTATTCTACAGTGTGAAGCTCTGAGTGTAATACTATAAAATATTATGTTACTGTTCTATAAAGACTTGGGCAAAAGAACCAGATTTGAGAAGAAAAAATACTATATTATATTTTCAGATTGAACAGTGGAGTAGTGTTTTTTTCTGAAGGCATTACAGTGTTCAGCAATCTTTGCAAAGAACAGAATATTATTGTGTTTTTATTAGTGAGGTGATTACAATAACCACAAGGGTGATATTTGTAATTTATAGATTGTTGTTGCATTCAGTGCAAACATTAATGTTGCCCTTTCAAGTACTTCGGCTTCCTTTTAACTGTCTTAAAGCCAGCATCAGGTCAAAGTCTGCATTTCTCTCCCTGCTTAATATCTGTAATGAATGACATCGCCATAAGCCTCAGCTTTACTTAAGCAAAGTTTTACATGCTAAACACTAAATTAAGATTTTAAAGTTTGTAAAGTAAGTAAAGGAAGACTTTTAGCCCTGTTTTGCCAATAAATGTCTTCATTTTTTAGTCTGTAAAATATAAAAAAAAGTGAACATTTCATATTCCAATAAACCAGCTCACACTTTTGATTTATGTCCTATCCAGTCATCTAAACCCGCTAGATGACGGCATAAATCATCGAATCATCTGTTCCATCTATTTTGTTCATAATTAATACTTAATAATCAACATTGTATAAAATAAAAATACAAAGAGAGCACATAATGTGCAGCACTGCCAAATTTAAACAATTTCATTTCTAAGTTGCAACTGTGGCTTATTGATCAGGTGGCTGAGATGCCTGCCAAGATGTTCCCAAATGCATACTCTGCATGCTGTTTTTTTTCCCTAAAAATCTCATTAAGACTCCCATAAAAGTACACAAAAACTCAAACACATGTTTAAGCATATTCTTCCAAAGCTAAAGGCATCTGCACATCTATGCTGGCACACTGCGGCAGAAGCAGAAGGATGTGAAGACTTGTTTAACTTTTCTCGAAAAAGCTGCGCAGCATGTCAGAGTCCTTGTATCATGCTTGGACATGAAAGCAAACGCGCTTTACATTTGTTTTCACACACACGCATATGAAATAATCACGGAGAAGCAAACCCATGCTGACACTGCATGTAAAATTGTGACAGATGCTCTCCGAGGTGCAGACATCATAGTATAGTGAAAGCACAGCAGTGCCTACATAATTCAGCGGAGGTTGGGTTAGAAAGTGCACTTGAGCACTGTGGTAGGAAAGATTTAACTAATGAAACTGGGTTGGAATTAAATGTGGGATACTTTTGGAACAGATGGGGTTTCTCTGTCTATGTATGTCTTGTTCACTTGCCCCCCTCTTCCTTGCTTAAATTCATAAACATCTTCTGTTCCATTAGAGATCAAAAAGAGGGGAAGTGGTAATAAACCAGTTCTCCTCCTCTTGTTGCCTCCTTCTCCCCCCCTCTCTCTCCAAGGTTGTTGTGAGTAGCCGCTCCCTGACACACAATGTCTCATACGAAGTCTGGAGCAGATTAATGGAAAATAATGAGAAGGGGGTGTTGGGGGGTGGGGGTGAATATGCATCTAGCTGAGATAAGCTTGATGGTTTTTCAGTTTACTTAGGCAAACACAATAATGACCCACATACTCAACTCTAATTATGCAGTAGCTGCTTCTTCACAGAAGCTGTTCAAAAACTGAGTCAGAGACAGTTTTAATCAATTATTTTCCATGTTACGATCAAGAATAAATCCCAAGGTTTTGTTTATTCCAGATGCTCAAATGTGATTGTGTAAATTGAGTACCATTTGGACTGCTGCCTTGGATATCGGCAAGAGGTAGAAAAACCTCTCCTCGGGGTTTTAAAACCAGGCTCTTGGAAGTGATGGACTTTTTTCAGTATTTGCCTAAATTTTACAGACCAAAGGATCATTCAGTAAGAAAAAAAAAATCTATTCAGTATATTCCTCTTTTAAATTTCAATGGTTGATACTTTAGGAGGAATGAGGAGCTGATAATGGATTTGCAAGGTCAGTGAGATGCAGTATAAAAGTTTATAAATTAAACAGACTAATACATTTCTGGACCTCTGAATTTAAATTGTTTGAAGAAACTGAAGAATTCCGTTTTAGTGGTGTGATTAAAAGCCCTACCCTTCCCTGTATGTGATCCATTTTTTATCACATAACAATACATGTTCTAGGGAGGTGTTTTGAGGCCAGAGGTTCCAGCGGTTTTCTTTTTTATATGTAAAAAAATAAAAATAAATAACAAAAAAAACCAAAACGCTGAAGTTGAAAATAAAGATGCGACTTGAACGCTTGGAAGAACTTGACTGTTTCTCCATGCTCTGTAGCAATCTAGCTGGCAATAAGCCGGGCTATGTGATCTCAGGACAGGTTCATTGAACACAGACAGAACCAAGTGAATACACGACAGATCAAGTTTCTAATGGCCCAAAAATAAAACGGGGGGAGTACTAGACACAATATGCTTGTACTGTTGATATAAATAGTTCAGTCTGTATACATTTATATGGTAGCCTATATAAACGCTTACGCTCCCCACCTGTTCGGTAATGCAAATATCTAATCAGCCAGTCCACACGGCAGCGACTTTTGTACGTGGAATGGTTGGTGGTCTGAGTATTTCAGAAACTTCTGCTGGGATGTTGTGTGGGAGAACACAACCATCTCTAGGATTTACAGAGAAAAAAAAGGGAACATATCCAGTGAGCAGCAGTTCTCTGGGTGAGAACCCTTGTTGGAGGAGGCCACATCAGGTGCCACTCCTCCAGATGAGAACAGGAAACTGAGGGTACGACTCACATGGGCTCACCAAAATTGGACAACAGAATTCTGTAAAAATAAAGAGTGAACAACATGAAAGCATGCACCCATCCTTCTGTCTGTCAGCAGTTCAGGTAGTTGGTCCAGACCATGTCTTTCCTTTTATGAATGCATGATAATGAGTTAGCTATACTCAAATGGCCTCCACAGTCCCCAGATTTTAATCCAGCAGAAAGTCTTTGGGAATTAATGGCACATCGTGGAAGTGCATGATCATGTCAGGATGTACCAAAATTTCTAAGGAATGTTTGCAGGACCTTGTTGAATTTATGAAGAATTAAGGCAGTTCTGAAGGCAATAAGCCACCAACCCGGTACTATTAAGGTGTATCTATTAAAGTAGCTGGTGAGTGTGCATACAGTGTTAATGATACAGTGTAATTCTGAGCCTTTGATTGTGGATTGAAATGAAGGAGGTTAAAACAGCTTGTTAGACACGCCTTTGCGATTTTATAAATGAAGTTATGAATTAATTGGGGGGAAAAACAGATTAATTGAAAAGCATTCCTAACCCTTGCCTACATTCTGCAAACCTGCTGCACTAAAATTTATTACATCATTTAGCTCCACTGATATTGCTGCTATTTTACATTTTGCAGTTGTTCTTCGTGTTCTGTGTTTGGTTTGAATTTGCAATAACCTGAAGCCAAAATTTCAGATTCACTGTGCACTTGAGTGCATTGACAGTGCAGTGACAATTTATATGAATTCGATTGGATAAGATTTAATACCCACCTCAGCGTTTCCTGAGCTCTCACTTGTTTCCTAACTCTCTTTCATCTGCCTTTGTGTATCCCAGAATTTGTCCTAATTAGGCTCCACTGTTATTTTGCCCTTTTGTCGTATTTTTTGTGTTGGAAAAAGATCAGTGCACCAAAGAGACTGGGAGGCACTCATGGGGAAATAAAAAGAGAGACATAGAAAAAAACAACATCAAGGCCAAGATTTAGAACATCAAGGGCACAAAATGCTAACAGGGTGAGCACAAAATAGACCTCATGCACATGTTTTCATTAATCTGAGTGCTCATCACGCATGTTGTGTCCTTCTATATAGTTTGTTCGTTTTCTTTATGTTGTTCAGTTTTGTTCATTTATATGAGCACCAAAAAAGCCCTCAAACAATGAATTTAATAATATAGATAATTTATATACTTTTAAAGGAATTAATTATTATCATTATTATTATTATTATTATTATACTACTCATTTTTAGCTCCAGTAATATTAAACTGTATGATTCACCCTTCAAAATAATTCCAATTTTGTTGGGCTTTGTGGGTCCATGTTGTAATGGTTAATACTTTGGGCTTACATTTCCCCAGTTCAATTCTGGGAGGAGACACAAACCCAGCCTCAGGGTGTCACAATCTACTGTCCTCTAAGTGCTGAAAAAAAGGAGCAACCTAAAGTACCTGTCTAGCTTGGGGCAGCCCCTGAGTCCAACAAGATGCTTTAGCTTCTTCCTCTTTTGGGGCACCCTCCCTTTAAGGTATCTCTCTGCTGATTGGCTGCCCCTTGCAAACAAAAGTTTTGAACAGTAAATGAGTGAAGCCGTTGTGATTTTGGGAGGAGCAGACCTCTACAGTACTATACATACATTTTTAGTTGTTAGTTGTTAGACCTTTTTGACAAAAGGTCACAGAACAGTGTTGAAAATTCACACTCTCTTGTGAAAAAGCTGCAATTATTTGCAGCTGCTTGGAGACAGGTTTCTTCCCACCAGGCAACTTATGCAGTCACCTTGCAGTCAAAAGAGGTTGAGGATGTTGCATGCTTAACCTCTGGGCAACCAGTTGATTGCTACAACTACTCGCAGTTGGTTGCTGAATACGAAAAACTTCATTGCAATCGCAGGGGTAACCAGCAGTTGTTCCTACAATAACAGTCTCGGGAGGAGGTTCCATCCTATTTTACTCTAGTGTGACTGAGCCATTACAAACAATGAGATGAACTTGGGAAGGAGATTTACTCCAGAAAGCCAGAGTAGTGTCAGGCCACCAAGATGATAAAGATGATGCCAACTATTCCCACTCAGGTCAAGTCCAAAATTGGAAACCCAATACCTACATCACACACAAGCAGTAGAAAAGCCACAGGAACCACAACATACTGTCACTGTTGTTTCTGCTGAACTAATTACAATTGATCAAGAGTCTTTACTTTGTAACATACTAGTAAAAAACATGAACTCATATTATGATGGACTGCAACCAGATTTCCCAGTTATGTTCTTCTGTTGCCTTACTGTTCTCATTAAGCTGCACTTGTTATTAGCTCTATTAATTAAAAGTTTTTGTTAATCTATGAATTAATAGACTTTAATTAAGTGCATCCATAACTGTCATCATTTGTGATTCAAGGCCTTTTCTTATTAGATGAACAAGGAGATTTGCAGTTAACAGATCTAACACTTATCAAGTTATATCTTACCAGAACGTCATTAATAAAACTGTCCTACACTGTATCTCAGAAGGAGATTTATGCATACATTTTATTTGAACTGAACTGTTGTATTTAACTAGTTTCCCCGTGCTTGTCAGCCTGCTTGGTCTCTAGGGATGACTTTTCAGCTATTTTTCTCACCTATCCATCAGTTTTTTAGGGCTATTCCCATCTGTCACTCAAGTAGACAACCACCCATCATGATGTGCTGTCAGACTCCCACCAACCTGGTTTATATTCCCTGGATAATCGGGCCAGGGGTGCAGGTTATATTTTCACGGCCTGCCTGCACCTCTCCATCACTTCCCTGCATCCATCACTGAAGAATTGTGTGGGAGAAGAGCATTTTAGTTCATTTTAACACATCCCAGCATCTTTTTATAGAGATTTTATGGTCTGTTATGATACAATGAGACAATCAATGGGTTTCTTAATTGTTTTTTTTTTCTGTCAGTAAAAGTCAGAAAAAAGTGAGAAACGGTTCCCATAGTAGGTTTCTACTGATGTCTCCAGAGCAGCTTATCAGCTGACTACAAAAGCAGTTAAAGTAGCTTAAATATGAAGTTGCTGCCAGGAGATAATGTAGTTTAGCATAAAAATTAGTAACCAGGAATAATGACTTGCAGGCTGTTTAAAGGATGTAGTAATATATAGTATTGGTATGGGATCTGGACATCTGTACTTTTTGGGGATTTGCAAATATGCCCAGAATATTGTATAATGTTTCAATGGGAAACAGTATTTTACTGTGTGATTTTTCCTTGGAGTTTTCCTTGGGACAAAGAGAAGATGGAGTTTTCTTGGAGTAATTTGTCACAGTGCTAACTACTGCTGGTCAGAATGAGGGTAGTTGTTCCTATAAACTCTGCAATTGGTCAAGGCCCAAAAAAAATAAGCTAGCTTGGATATTGTGATCAGAGAAACTGGAGCTCCTCACCTGTGCAGCAATGCACAGAAAGTCCCTTTTGCTGTGGCTTAAATGATCACTCACTCAGTCTATCAACTCAGTGTTACAGCATCACCTTCACTGAATGTAATGAATGAAAAAAAGTGTTTGCTTCTTGTTCATTCCTTTTTTTTAATACTCTTGAAACTCTATTACTATTTTTTTAAGCCCGGAGACCAGTCATCAAAACTAAGGGATGTTTTATGCCCACGAAATCTTCTCTTCTTTTTCCTTTTCTATAATCCATCCCAGCTCTGAGGGGGAAATGAGCCACCTGGTCTTTAGGGACTTGTGAAGAACACGTCCCATGATTCTCAGCTCTGTTCCACCTAGCCCATGGGATTATTGGAAATATAGAAAATGCCTGGCTGACCCCTCTTTCTCTCTGATGCTCACACATGAGCAAACTGCAGTTTCATCCCTTCACAATGTTCAAAGCTCATTCTTACATGGAGACGGTCTGTGGATTTTCATTTTCCCGATGACAGGCATTTATCGCAATTTTCTTCCCCTCATTTCTATCATATGAGCTTGGCTCTTTTATTCTGTGCCTTTTCAAGTTCCAACTCCTCCTTGGCTTCCAAGTACCTTCTATCACCAGCTGGTAATAACTTCATTCTATATCAAAAACCAAGACTTATTATTTCACTCCCCCTGCCTCCCTCTCTTCAGCCTTTCTGTCTCTCTATAACCCTCTTTCATTTCTACCCACCCAGGACATTAAGGTCTAGGCAGACACTCTCATAAACAAACACAAATGCATGCCACATCTCTAGGGAAAAAATATCACTTTCTGAGAGGGTTTCTCTTTATTCATTTCCCCCATATTTTATTTATTTTTGCCTCTGCAGGCATTTTAGTTAAGGGATGAGGGGGCTCTGAGAGTCAGTGATAAGGGCCTTCCATCGACTCCATGCAGGGACAGGCTAGATAGGTGAACAGTAAGCTGCACAGTGCGTAGTTATCTGAAGACGCACACAAACACATGGGCCATGTTTTCATGCACATGAACTATGAATTTAAACAGCTAACATGTTAACCAACATTTAACTAAAATGTGTTTTGCAGCAAACCCAGTTCTCAGCAGTACATTGCTTAGTTAGAGTAAGACAATCAATGGGTTATATATAGAGAGTGACTCCTAATGTAAATAAAGCTCTGACCATAGATAAGAACCTCAGCCAGCTGCGCTTCAAAAAATAAAAACGTAAACCTTGAAGATTCTTGCTCGTGCAGTCAACAACAGGATATTTGGCTTGCTAGTAGCTAAGAGATTTAGGCCCAGCAGCATGCTATCACCAAATCTCAGAAAAAGCAAGCATATAAGGGATGCGATTATGCATACTTTCAGATCAAAATTATTATGCAGCTTCTTCTCCTTTACTATCACAGTTTTATGGAGCAGTTTAAATTTTCCAGTTTATTAGTGTCTCTGGATACAACTTCCTTCACCTCATTTCTGTTTATATGACTATAATCTTTCATCAGATCAATCTCATTTGTGTTTGTGTCCATAAAGTGAAGAGTTTCCACTTGTGAAGGGCGACCGAATCAACATTTGGATGCAGGAGCGCATAATTGAGTGGCATGAATCATTTTGCCGCTCACACAAGACACGAGATTTTTCTTTTATACTTAATATAAGTACTTGGTTATGTTTAAGCAGAAAAACTACATGGTTAGGGTCAGAAAGTCCAGACTGAAAAGCAAGATGCAGGCCAAAGAAGCAGCAAAAAGCAAGCAGTTATTGGATGAACAAGGTCCAAAGAGTCCAAACAGGTGATCTGACAAATACACACACACTATAGGAAGGCCACAATCACACAGGTCTAAAGAGCAGTTGGCGACCCTCTGGCAAAGATTACTTGCTGGGGAAAAATCTCTATTTGCTGACTAGTTGATAGTGGTTGCTGGAGGTTTCTGGCAGTCAGTGGGTGAAACTGGTCTCAAAGAGAGCTCTGCACCAAAAACAATGTTGTGAGTGCTTTGGTATCTAGCAGGTTGCCATGGTGGTTGGTAGTAGTTGGAGTAGTTGGAGAACTTTTCGTGGAAGACACTGAGAATCTCTAAAAACACCTGATAATTAAGCCAAGCGGTACTAAAACTTGAAACTTTACTTGACTCAAAGGTTTACTACCACTTAGCCAGTACTTAGCATGTACTTGCAGACAAGTTGGCATCTTCCATAAAAACTAAAGACTGCAGCAAATCTGCTCGCAGCAAGGAGGTTTTTGGTGCAGCATTGTGCTTGCTTTGGTCACTATCAGATTGATGTGGTCCCCTGTAGTGTGGATAAAACATGAGAACTTGTCTGCAAAAACTTGCTAACAACTAGTCTAGCAATAAAACTTGGAGAACGCAGAGACTGCACCTTTCGAAATGTGTTGGCACAGTTGCATTGCCGTTTAGAAAGTGGTTAATGTGAGTTTGCGGAGAGGTTGGTGTCTCGCATTAAATCTGTGGATGACTCTGGCAATATGCTAGCAATCAACGCAACCACAAGTAGGTGTTTGGCACTGCGATGTATACCTTCTTGTGATTAATTTCACGTAGCGACTGCTAGTAATCTTCATCAACCATTTGCCAACTGATCAGGGAAAACACATTCTTCCCTAGCAACCACTGGTTGTTAAGTGGTCACAGACTGGCGTGGGGCCTTAATGAATCACAGGTTGGAACATTTGCACACACGAAACCAGTAAGGGTGAGGCAGATCACAAAGGAAGAAACTGAGCAAAAACACACCGACACTCTTCAAGAAGCTATCTTTAAAATGAAACTGTAACTAAGAAATGCAAATGGTAAACACTGAAATATTAAGATTAAGTAAATATGAAGACAGAGACAAGGGAAGACAGAAGGCAGGAGGAAAAGGTTTGGGTATAAGTTGCCACTTTCTCAAGAGTCCATTTTCATGGTCGCCTGGCAAAGAGACCTCCAGAAGCTACTTGCTGCATGCATAAAACATGCTTCACGTTGAAATACATTCATTTCAAAGTCATGATTACATTTTCGTGATTACTTTACATTTTAACCGCGTTCCACAATTTTAACTATATACATTTATGAATGTGCACGTACTGTACATTCATTGTACTCGCATTCTGTTCAACAGCCAGTGTTTCACAGGCTCGACATGTGTGCAGCCTGCTCTCCATTCAGCTGTCATTAACTCCAACACAAGGAGGCAGATTAATTTGTGAGGTTTTCAGCAGGTGGAAGAGGGAGAAAGGTTAACATACCAGGAGAGATGAATGAATCACTTTGAGCGCCATTGTTTCGTTATATTCCGCTATTGTGGCTGTAATGATTTTCTGAGCCACTCAGAAATTGTCCTTTGGTCTTAATCAAAATGGATTTTATTTTTGTCTTGCCCTCCCTGCTAAACTGCCGTGGCATGTGAGTGTGTTGCATATGTTCGAATGTGATTAAGTGTATTTAATTAAGCCTCGGCCAGATGGTCCTGCTGGTGATTTTATACTGCTACATGTTTTATAGTATACATTAGAACTCTATAATGCATTTCAATGTTGAATATAAATGTTTTGTGTTGTTCAAGAAAGAGTGTAATGATGCCATTTTTTTCTTTATTCAGGCCTTCTCATCTTTCTTGTGTTCTTCCAGTTGTTCTTGTTGTTTCCCCTCTATTACAATTTATTAGGTGAAGTAGACAGGTGATTAAAATTTCTAGTCTTACTTCTAGAGAGATGCATGTTTTGCCTGAGGCATCACACAGACACCCCATTCCCTCAGTTATAGCCAGCTGCTGCTTTTAAGCTTTTCTGCTTCATATTTTCTGTTTACAATTACTTTCACTTGATCTTCTTGATTATCCATCCGTCCATCCATCCATCCATCCATCTTCTTCCGCTTATCCGGGGCCGGGTCGCGGGGGCAGCAGCCTAAGCAGAGAAGCCCAGACCTCCCTCTCCCCGGCCACCTCCTCCAGCTTGTCCAGGGGAACACCGAGGCGGTCCCAGGCCAGCCGAGGGATATAATCTCTCCAGCGTGTCCTGGGTCTGCCCTGGGGCCTCCTCTCGGTGGGACATGCCCGGAACACCTCACCCAGGAAGCGCTGATCTCGGATCTCTTCTTGATTATTGGTTAAGAAAATGGCCAACCCCCTTTCAGCATTTCGTCGTCGCATGTCTCGTTATGTCCGATCTACCGTTGAAAGCCAAAAGATATTCACTTCACACCCATATAAGAAAGAGAAAGGCATTATAACTGGAATAAAGTGATATTTAACTGAAAAAAAAATCTTATTGAAATAGCTTCCAGATATGTTTTTTCTTAATAATGTTTAATCATCTGATCATCCCAGTGTTTCAGCTTATATTGCATCACGCCACATTTACCTCTAAGGGGGAAATGATCTGTGGTTACAACCTGCAGATGCTCATGTCATCAGGCAGCTCAGTGATTCCAAACATTGTCATCTGAGAGTTTAAAAATACCCAGGATGCTGAATTACGCATTATATTGATGAAATTAGTGCTAAAGTAACTTGAACAACCAGCTTACTCAGGCAATTATGTATAATTTAAAGACCATTTTAACCTCGGGCTAAAAAGCCTGTTTTTATTCGGCTTTAGCGATCATTGTTTTAATTGAGCAACTGAAGTGCAGATTCTTCTCTTGGTCACTTGTGCTTTAGACTGAAGTGGGGCTGACTCTGATTGTTTTGTAAACTGGTGAAAAGAAGAATGCAGTCTGATTGGTGTGGTTAAAAGTGGCAATCATATAACTGCTGTTAGTAATGATACATGTAGCTTTTATGTGAGCAGTCAGTGTTGCATTGATTGCATCTGCACTATGTGCTACATGTCATTCATCCTGAACTGCTACTATATACAGTACATAAGTATAATGGCAACAAAGGTGACTTGGATGGAATAGAATACAAATGCTTTTTACTACAAGCCCCATTCACCCATTCACACACACACATCCATAGCACACTTCATGATGACTCTTGTAAGTATTTTAGTAAGGCCACAGCCGCACAGGCCTCTGGTACCCTTTGATTGCAACAATCAGTGCATGAGGCACTCAGGAATATGCCAAATCATCTGCAAAACTCACTAACTTCTAGCTGAGAAGTTGAAAAATTATGAAGAGATGCCCAAAGTTTGAAAAGGAAAACATTCACCTTAAAAGTAAATTTTGTCCCTTACCAAATTTCAAAAGATGCAAGTTTTATTTTGGAGGGGAAAATTCCACAAACGAACCAGCCACTCTCCACTATGGCCTGAACATTGATGATATGTACTAATGATGCAGAGCACGATCAGACTTCCTTTGGAGAAGTGTTGCCCTGTGGTCGGAGTGGACTGCACTGTTTTTTTTTAAGCAGGGGATATTTTTAAGGGCAAGATGATCACTCTTCATGATGAAAACAGTTTGGAATCGACTTTTGGGTGTAAACAAATGCATTTTTTTGCCTCTGAGATATGAACTGTCAAAACACTCACCTAGAGTTATTGAAAGTCCTTTCTCACCTGGACAGGTGGATGACCCATCCATCTGTTATATATCCACAGTGCCATATATAGCACCATCTCTTTTTCCTTCGTACTTTCTCTACTTTTGTCAGTTCCTTTTCTGTCCCTGGGGGAGTGCCTCTTTGTATTTATTGTTATTAAGCTGCTTATGTTCTCCCATCATCCATTCATCCATCCATCCCTGAGACTGTGCCACTGCCTTTTGATAGAGTGCTTATACATATATTATTCATTTGATTGACTCCCTCTAATCGCCTCACAAGTGGAAGGAATTAATCATTCCAGAAATCCCATCATTTGCATCCCGTTCGGGGAGTTTTGGTGATGCCGTTTTGGGAGCATTGCATTAGCCAGGGGAAGCCAGTTTGGAAACGTGCGAGCCAAAAAGAGAGCAAATGAGGGCCACTTTGCTCACAGCCAAAAAAATCAATGAGGCTGGATATTCAACACTAGTCTTTTGTTTTTATGGTGGCCCATAAAAACCCCATTGAAAAAGTATATATGGCATGAGATGATTTCTCTGTGGGTGAAATTGGATTAAGTCTAGTGTAAAACGAAGAGTCTGGCCTTTTTTCCTTTCTTTCTCTGTCTCTTGCATTCTTTCCCTCATCCACTCTCTCTCACCCATCCCACAACCATTAAACTCTATAGGATGAGAAACCTAATTACATGGCTGAAAGTGGCCATAGTGAGGACTATTAAAAGGATCCAATTAAAGTTTGTGTGACGCTGGCAGCAGCATTCTGGTGAGGGATTATTTGTGGAGGTGGAATTTGATCTGACGCATGGAGAGTTGTACATTGGCTGAGTATTCGCAGATGGATGGCGGGTGGGAGGGTCTTCGGAGCAGTCCAAGTAATTGGATCCTGTGTTAATGGACACTTGTGTCAAAGAGGGAATGAAATACAGTGACAGTGTAAGAGAGACCAGAAAAGTAAGTTAAAAATAAGTGAATGGAAGAGGGGGTGCTCATGAATTCACTGAGAGGACAGAACACAAAAAGTACCCTGTTGTTCGATGTGATTTTAAGTAAGAGAATCTACACAGTTATTGCAAAGAAGGTTGTTTGACTGTATGTTTGACTGTGTCTGGGTTTGTAGCAGTGCTTTTCAAGGGATTAGCACAAAAGGTGCTGGATATAGCAAAGCCAAAAGAAAATAGTTACTTTTTTTATTGGTGATTCAGACTAGGATATGAGATATTCTTTTCGGCTTCACCTTGCTAACACAAGGCTGGATCTTACTGTGAGGTTGCATGCTCACTGGCATCCTGGATAATCCTCCTTTCTAAGGCCTCAGTCAAACAGGCCTACACATGGTTGGCAACCTCCTAGCAAACTCCTAGAGAATAGGGAAAAACTAGCATTCCCTGAAGGATTGCGACTGGTTGCTGAGTGTCGCTAGGTGAAGTCGGTCTACAAGAGCGTACAGCAACAAAAATCTCCATGTCATGGGTTAGGTTTCCAGCAGGTTTCCATGGTTACCAGCCGTGTCCAACCAGTAACAATGTGACTACGAGACTAGGCATAGCATCTCAATTGACCAAAATTTTAAAACTGCATTTTTTTTTATTTATTATAACCCAAAATCAAAAACTGAGCTGATAAACTCATCAGTGAAGTGTTTACAGAGGTCAAGTCCGATGGCTATTTACCAATAGACTTCAAACCAACCAATACCAACCCCTCCAACCACAGGTGTATTCCCCTGGTGGTCATTAGAAAGAATGCAGGTTTAACTTCACTGTTCAGGCCTGAAACCTATGTCCACCTTTTATATTGCCTGTGAGCCTAAATTCCTTAATGCTAGATTACAGCTAAAACACTATCTTTAATCAAATTGTCTGACATATTTTAGTTTATTCCTACAGATAGATAATAAATAAGGTGATCTGTTTGTTAGACATGAGTGTAGTCAGAAAATGGGTGTCTGATTAGAGTTCAAGCCAACATTTAAGTGCAGTTATAAAGTGTTTTTGTAGCAAATATCCCACAAGGAGTTTAATATTACCCATGCTTGAAAACCATCACATCAATAAAAGTCTGGAACAGGAGCGGGAGGGGGGGAACAGCTACCCTGTCAAATGCATTTGAAAACTGAAGTGCAGGAATGTAAAGTTTTCTGAGTTTATTTCTGTCCTGAAAAACCTCTGATATGTTTACTAACGCTAACAGCTTCTCTTTATCCTTCAGTCCACCTTAAGAGGATCAAGTTTATCTAAACAGAACCTTCATTATTATTTATCGAAACATCTTCCACAGACCATTATTTACACCAAGTATAGCGCATTATTCTGGAAGCTTCCGGGAACACTTTTTTTTTTTTTTTTAACTGGGTTTTTTTTTCTTTTGCCTTGAGCGAGTAACTGGAAGGAAGACAGAATTCATGAATAATTTTCCATCACTTTTTTAAAAACCATTATTCATTATTCATGGATTTGTATTAGCTCGGATATTTTAATAATTCTGTGAACAACTTTGGAGTAGATTTTAGTTGAGGCATATATAAAAACACACCTGATGACTTAAATGCACCACTGACAGAATTGTCAGTGCTTGTTTTTGAGAAGGTCAGCATTATTCCCCATGATGGCACTTGTAATTTATCACAAGTGTTGTTGTTAGAGCTTCTTTTTTTTTTAATCTTCAGTGTGTTAGCACAGATCACACAAACAATAATTCCAGCCCTGGAAGGTTTCTGCAGAAACCTTTTTCAGTGTGAGGTGCTCTTCACTGTCACAGAATAATTGCAATCCAGGGGGGAATTTATCAGAATTTGGGTGTTTTCACTCACTTTTGCTGCTGGTTAGAATTATGTATCTTAGACTTGAGTCACTTCTAACATTTAATTTAACTGTAATTTGTACCTAGAACTCAGCATAAATGACAGTACAAAAAACATCACACACATACTGCTGTACTCGGCACAGACTACTGTGTCCACTCAAATCCAGCTCTTATAAATATTTTCTTCTTCACTACAGTGTTATAAAAATAGCAAAAGATTTAATAAAAATTGAATGTTTTTCTACAAGCTGAAGCAATTAGAGGAATTTGTTTATTATTAATCTGCTAGCTAGTTCAGTTTTGACTGTGTTTTATGAAGTTCATGAAGGTTCATGAAGGTTACATATTTGAAGAAACTCACCAGCACATAGAAAAGTTTTATTTTTGACAGCATAACAATGCAAAACCTGTGGGGTAGCCATTAATCCTCATGGCCTACCAGAGGGAGAGCCAGTAATGCACATACGTAGTGGGCTTCACAACATAGACACAAACCAGCCTGTTATCATTCCTAGAGCAACAAATACCACTGTTTTGTCACAGCCAACAGTGATGCCAACACAGATTTTCACAAGTTTGCAGGAGTGTTGCGGTGTGTTGGACAACATAAGTCTTCATAAGAATGCAAGAGTGCTGGCAGTGGTGTAAATCATAATGCTGTCAGCAAACCGACTGTGGTTTGTGTCGTAGGTGGGAGCTTTTTTCTGGCTTTTCTTTGGATTTCTCTGGGTTTCTGGAAAATATCAAAATTTGGATTACATTATGCCTGCCGTGACATTAAAGAATTATGCTAAGGCTGTCCAGTATGCTAAAATTTGATTCCACAGGTCCTGAAAATTGTCAGTGTGTGACGAGTTCAGACTGAGACCAGACTCAAGCGCCAGGTGAAAGGTTTTTAGTGCTCTCACTTCATACATGTCTTTATTCAGTTTTGAGTATAGGATCCATCCATGAGCTACATCCAGGAAAATGGCACACACAAATAGCTAAAAATTAAGATAATATCCAAATGATTTACGCCACACGTTGTGGGAGTCAGGCTGATAGTAAAACAAAAGCCTCCGGCTCCAAAGGATTAAGCAATTTAGGGGAAGTCTGTATGTGTCGCGGGAAAACACAAGCGTGGTTTCAACTTGCTGCCCTTGTAATCGTGAACTCCTGTAGCTTTAACTCAAATGCTTAGGCTTCTCCACATCGCGCTCTCACATGCTGAGCTGCTGTAGGTCCAATAGCGGGAAAGGGGCAGAGGTGATGGCAGGGTGAGACAGCTTAGCCTCCAGTATTAAGGGGTCAGGAGGTCTCCGTATGAGATGATTACCGCCATGTGGAGTGTGATGATTATTCCAGCCTCTGTGGCCCACAGAGCCACTGGCTCAAATCCCTCACCTTATCCAAAGAGGTTACTGGAAACCCTCGAGTTGGCTCTCCTGTCATTGCAGCTGTTGACAGTAGAGAACTGTGAGGGGAGATGGTGTTGGATAGAAAGCAGGGTTAAAATAGGAGGGTTGATTGAAAAGTTTCTGAGCTGTTGTTCTTGTAGAAATTCATGTCTGAGTCTTATGGCTAAGCAGCCATGACAGGCTTTATAAACTGATCAAAATGGTGTGGGCTATCCTGACGAACAGGATTGTGTCACTGGATGGTAATGTGCTCGAGCCAGAGTGGCCCTTACTGGAGGATTAGCCTAACAAAACAGCACTTTCACATCCCTGATCACTGCCTATCCACACCCTGAAAAACACCCACCCAAATGAATGACATCAGCATTCCCTTAATCTCTATATCTCTGCCTTCTTTTTTCCTTCCTGTTCTTTTTCCCCTCTCTTTATACCTCCTCATTGTCCACTGTGTGCGTGAATGTGAGCTGTGATGCACACGTCCTCGCTGGATTCTGAGAGATATTGAAATAGCTGCAGAGAAAATGAAACGGCCTTCTTGCGTTTTCTATGATATTTTTCGGGGGCATCTCTCTAGATTAAAGTTCGCTGACACGAACGCTCGCTCAGCTGCTGTCTGTCAGGGGTCTCCTCCACAGCTCTGAATGATTGTAGGAGTGGGGTTTTTTTTTTTCTTTTATTCTTTTTCATTTCGACTTTGCGCCCGCCGCAAACGTGATGGCTTTGATCCCTGTGGAAGTTGAGATGCTGAGCAAGACCAAAGGAGATCTCTCTTAGCCTATGGAGAAGCACGAAGAGTTAGAGGAAGCTTGAGATACAGTAAAAGAATCCATTCACATCTTCTCACAAGAGAGACAGGAGCAAGAATAGAAGAGCTTGCTCATCTCTCAATGATAAAAGACTTCATGATGACATCCCTGTGTGGGGGTAGGTTGTTTTTATACTTTGTATATTTATCTTTTCTACATACTGTATTACATTTGTAGGAAAGACTTATGAAAACTTGCATATAAGCTACACCCTCAGTGTCAGGATTGGTACTTGTTGCTGCCAGTTTTGGGGATTCACGATCATGTCTTGCCTTAAATGTGTCTGTCACAGCACTTAATCAACACCAAGAGGTCTTTCAAATAGAGTTGAATCCAATTGTGTCCACACTTAATTTTAATCGTAAAATTGTTGACTAAATTATAGTAAATATGAAGTAATTTTGAACACAGTTACAATTGAAGATGCCACAGAAGAAGTCTTTAATCAGGATATTTGAATAACAGCAAAACCTAGTCTGACGGCGATAACAATTTTTAAGGAGCAAAAAATTCAGACATGAATGTATTGGCAGATATATTTTATATACATAAAAATATGGTGTAATAAAATTCAAAATGAAAAAATGATTGGGTCATTTTGAGCAGTGTAGTTTTTAAAACTCTGCTGTGATGCTACTCTGCTGCATGTACTGTAGACAGTGCTGCGTTATGATTTGAAACTGCTGTCTAATGACACAGTTTCCTATATTTACCTCAGTGTGCTCTATCAAAATATAATGTAGGCACATGTTGGACAATATACAAACAAATGCTGATATACAGTCATGTGAAAATAAGAGTTTTCAAAGGACAGCAGGCACACCATGTCCTTAATTTAATAATTTATAGAACCCCTTTTTAGCAGAAATATTTTGTTGTAATCATTTTCTATTTGTTTTTATCAGTTGTGGAAGAATTTTGGCCCACTATACTTTACAAAGTTGCTTCAGTTCGTTGAAGTTTGCAGGCATTCGTTGATGCGCAGCTCTCTTAAGGTTCTGCCACAGCATTTCAATCAGGTTGAGGTCTGGATTTTGACTGGACCATTACCACACCTTCAGCCACTTTTTTGTAGATTTGCTGTGTGTTTGGGATCATTGTCCTGCTTCATGACCCAGTTTCAACCAAGCTTTAGCTGTTGGACAGATGGCCTCACATTTGACTCTAGAATACTTTGGTATTCAGAGGAATTCACATGCAACTTTGCAAATCTTATGCCCTGCTGCCATGCTCTTTTTAGAGAGAAGACGCTTTCTCCTTACTTATACTATACTTATACTTATTCAGTCATTTTCTAATTGTGCTGTCATGAACTAACATTTACAGTGCTGTCTGAGGCTTGTAGAGTCTGAGATGTAGCTCTTAGATTTTTTTCAGTTTAGCAAAGCGAGTATTGCATGGTCTGACCTGGGGTGAATTTGCTGGAACATCTATACCTGGGACGATTGTGGCCTTTTCGGTCATGTGAGTCCTTTCACATGACAGTATATTGACCAATATGTTGGCTGATATATTGGTCATACTCTGACTTAAATGTAAAGAAGTCAAAACAAAACTACAAAGAAACTCTAAGCTATTCAGACTGCAGTACTTTTTTGCTGTTAACTTGCAATAAAAACATTTTTAACTCACAGTTTGACTTACTAATCTTTAGAAGCTCCATTTTTATTGAGTGCAAGTTATTAAACTCTTAAAGATGTCAGAACCACTCAACATGTTATGTCATAAAAAGTGAAAAACTCTGCTCAGCTTATGTGTCACATCAGTTAACTGCATTAACTGCATGTTCATCCCATCTACGGGGAAATCTTGTCACATTTTGACAGGTTATTGCAGTATGAGATGCTATGACCTGTTCCAACTTCAGTAGTTTGGTAGGATTTTCAGGGCTCTGCTCCAACTTTAAACTGACATGTGATTGAATAAATTAGATTTAAAGCAGCTCACATTGGTCTTCACACATGAGCTTGGAGCAACTTTGTGTCTTTGTGAATATATAATTACTTGCATCTTTGCACCAGTAGAACAGTATTTGAAGTATTTATATATGACTGTTGTTTTCTTACAATAGGGTTCAGAGGAAAGTGCCCTTTTGGATATGTGAACAGTTGGGAAAATGCCCACCGAGAGTCTTTTTTGTGTAACAGAGTGTTATTTGTGCATTTGTTATGCAGCAAGCATTGGCTACTGTGAGCTGACAAACAGCAAGAAACTGATGCAGAGTAAATATCATGCAAAGTGCTTTGCATATGAGAAAACCCAAGTGACTGTTTAGTCAGACAAAATACAAATAAGAAAGAAGTGAGCAGATCTCCTGCAATATCTCTCCTGCTAGTTTATCTCTTTAATGTCCATTAAAATTTATAATTTATTTAAGGAATGCTTGTGAATCTGTTGTAGTACTACCTTTAACATAGAAAATTCTGCTCTGCATAATTATTCTCCCTGTTAATCCCCCCTTTTCCCACCTCTTTATCTCTTTATCAGCCCTTTCTTCCCTCCTCTCCTCTCTCCTAAGGGGAAGGAAGCAGTCATTAATATCTCTGGCTGCATTACAGGCGGTCCACCTAGCACCTCCTGGAGGGCAGAGCTATTAATGGAATTCAGGGGAGGGCGGCAGAAGGGCCAACAAGCAGGGGAGTGTGGTTCAGTGCTTGGCTTTCTCCAATCTATCCCACATTACTGGCTGTCAATAAGCAGGAGAGCAACACACAGTCATTCTCACTGAGCTTGACTGAACTCGAATGAACCTAAAATCCCATTAAGAGGTCTATAGGACAAAAAAAAATTACGTATCTTTGGTCAGGAACCAAGAGTGAGGTTTTGTGTCTGCGCTTTGCCAATGGACCAAAGCCTTCAATATGATTAGATTCCAAAGGAGCAGAATTAACTTTGATCGTGAAAACAGCAGCATCCTCCACACTCCCAGTCCAGCAGATTTTATTGCCACCTAAATGATACGTAATCACAGTTTATTAAGACCCTGCTCTTTATCATCGCTGAAAACAGTGAATAAGCACATTGCTTCTTTTGCTTACTGTGAAGGCAAAGTGCAGTGAAAGCAGCATTTCACTGTCCTCCATCAGTCCATTTGCCCACAGGCAGCTGCTGAATGGGAAACTAATCCATCCCTCTAATGCAAGGGCATTACAGCTGCCCGTCACTTCCTAATTGGCTAATGGTTAGATTTGGATGGTTACAATAAGCCATGCTGACACTGTTTTAGACAGTCAAAACAAAGAGTTTTGGGGCGTAGAAGTTCGGGGTCTGCCTTATGAACAAAACTGGTCTTTTGGAGGTTGTAAGGTATCTAATCCTGTCTTTGGCCTCAACATCTAAACATTACTACTTTTTCTTTAATTTGAATAAACACGATGAATATGGCACTGTTGTGTCAAACTTGTGGAGGCATTTCGGCATTTACTTCTTTTCAGTTTCTTTAAAATTTAAAAATGAGTCCATGGAGGTAAATTGCACCATGACTTTTAAGCTATGATGCAGTGAGATTGTGCAGGGGAGGTTGCAACTCTGTAGCTAAATGAAAATGCTATTATTTTGCCCACATGAAATTTGTGTGATTGGAATATGAAACAAATAAGAGGGAAAATGGAAAGAGAGGAGAGACTTTAGCAAAGAGTAGTAGACATGTGGACACCATTTTTTCCTTTCCTGCAGTCTGTCACCTCACTATGGCTGTTACCTAGACTACCTACTTTCTCACACTCACACACAGCATTCATATGTACTACACTAAAATGATTGAAGACAAGCACTCACTGAGTGGCTAACGCCTGTAATGTATTGTGCATATTTATTTAAACCAGAGAGAATGAGATGGGCACATTAAATTAACAATAATAACATAACAAGCTGTTATGTTATGTCCATCCAAAGTTGTTGCAATAACAATAAAATACATGTGGGGCTATTGTTGTTATATTCATTTAAGAATGTTAACAACTGCCATTATCAATTATCAGAAGAAAAGTTAAAACAGTGGGCTCCACAGAAAGCAGATAAAACAAACAAAACTTGTTTCAACCAAACTTCGTTGCTAAAATTCATGCTCCAATAAGTTGACCTTTGTTCTCAGGAATGGGTGGCATGTATTTTTGTAGTAAACAGTCCAAATTAAACTCTTCCCCTGCTATTTCATGCATAGCTTAATGCTCCACAAAGCTCAGCAGCCTACCTAGGTTATTAACCTATCACACCAGGCATGCAGTTATTAGTTAGCTAGGGCTAAATGCAAAGGACCGCTAATGTGATGGGAAGGTAACTTTATTCAACCTAAATATCTCAACCAGATTTCAAGGCAATCCAGGATATCTCCCTCAAAACCGCAAATATCAACAATGTGGTGAGATCAGTGGCTGCCTTATCCATATTTGCCCCCTGTGAGCTCTAAAAAGTTTCACTGGCAGCCAATAAGAGCCGAGGTATGTTCAGTAACATATTTTCCTTTGATTTGTCCGACACTGTGAAGGAAACAGCTGTTTCTTAATTGAAGAACGGTCCAGTGAGCACAGTAGGAGAACCAATGAATAGCCAATTAGTGCTATAGATATTAACGCCACTATCCAGGGTTGTTTTAAATGGCCAGAGCTTGCACCCCCAATGGCATGGCCACATGACAACTGGAGGAATTACTGAACTGTTTTTACTTTGTTTGTTCCACCATAAATCCACAGTGGCTATGAATCAGGATCTGTTTGAAATGATGATACATTTAGGTGAATACACTGGTCTCCGGTGACAGGTTTTGAAAAGTTTATTCCCTTTTTGTGTTAAAATCAGTGAGAGTAAGAGCCTCTTAGGTGGATTGTAAAGGACCTGCATGTCCACAACAGCAAATTGAAAAATATATAAATGAAAGAAAAGTTTTAGTTTTGTCAGGTATGTCAAACAGACACATAACAAAATATTTGTACAAAAGCAAATTTCTAATATCTAAATAAATTCATCAAAAATCAAAATCTAGCAGATCATAATGGGCGTTGTGCACCCATTTTGCTACACACATATGCACAAACCATTAAACCCAAACAGTTCTTTATGCCTGATGAGTTTACCGAGGTTCGTGATTTTATAAGATTTTGGACCACCACTTTTGAGGTGGTCCAAATAAAACCTGCGAGGAGGAGCACATCGAGTAGAAAACCTGACATTTCTTTTTCCCATTAGGTGGCGCTCTATCGCTCATCTGTGTTCAGATTGGGGCCATTATTAAACACATAAAGTTTGGAGCAGATTGGACAATACATGTTTGAGTTACCGCTATTTCATGCTTTGTGGCAAACTATCAACATTTGTCATGCTGCAAATTTGATGAAAACTCAGTTTTCAAAATAAAATAACCTAAAGAGGCTGAGCATAGGGCTCTGGTCAGCCTCCTTAGAGCAGTACATCAACGTTTAAGACATGTCATTTCCTGTTGTCACTAGGTGGTGCTGTGACTGTTGTTGAAAACTGCCATACAGAAAGGTTCAGGGGCAGACCTTTATCAAACATGAGTCGTAAATAACATCTATGACAAACTGGACAATGTGTTAGCGAATGACAGTAAATTAAAATCCCCAATTTAGCACCACCAAGCTCTTTAGGTTTACTGACCAAATATAAAGCTGATCCCGTTAAATCCCCAGGCGGATTTTGAAAAAGTACATCACCTTGAAATTACAAAAATGACCCTTAATTTTTTTTTACCTTAATATTCTGTAAAAGGACATTACACTCAGTTTAAAACAAAAACATCAAAGATAAACATTTGCTTTACTCTCCATATTTTTCTTTGTTTTTAGACCACACTGTGTAACTGTATGGAAATGATTTGTTTGAATTCTTATGGTATAATCTTTTCCTCAGGGCCCATGCACGCACTTTGATTCCCTATCATAAATACACAGTACAACATCTCTCTGTCATGCTTCAGGACATTCTCTGGATATGAGAATGTCTGTTGTTTCAAAATAGAGGCCAATGTTTCTGCTTTCCAGAGACTGTCTGAGTCCCTGTTGAGCTTTTTTGTATTGCCTACAGTTAAGTTCAAATTGTGCTCAGGTTACAGTGATTTTATTTTCAATGTGCAACTGCGAGGCAGATCATAGAGGTCATGCATTTCATCTGGTGTATTTGATTAACATACAGATGGGCTCAGAGCTATGTTAATGTATTCTGTAGGAGCACTAGTCCCAGTGTGAAACCACTACAGGTGTTAGCTTTGACAGGGGCATCCGATAATGGTGCTTGGCTGCACAAGTGAGGGCTGGACTCGTGGCCCGTGACTGTGGAGTTGTATCTGGCTCGAGAACTTGCTGGAGAGCAGCAGGGTGGCTGTAGGCTACGAGGGCCGCAGCCCACGCTACAACTTAAGCTGCTCTCTCATCCATTCCTCTTTTTTTTAACACCTGTACTCACTTCTCATTCTCACTCAGCATACAAACAGCTCAGTGTGATGTTCTCATTGTTAACTTTCTGTCACTGTGTTTCTTGTTTTGCATCTCCAGGGAGGAAACAATTATTTTTTTCCCACATGCTCGCAACAAGGAAATGAGCTGCTATTTACTAAAGTACTCAATGGCATTGTCTATCGCTTCCCCTGCATTTGAAGACTGTCCTAGAGTGTAAAAATGTAAAGGTGGATTTATACGTCTGTTTAAGAGTGCAAAGCGTCTACTGTAGATGCCTCAAGTGTAGTAACTAAATATTCTTTAGAGATGTATTTTATTTTTCCACAGCACCACCAAACGGTGTCATGCATTGTCAGGCCGGATGATTTAGTTTCAGTTTTAAACTGGTTATGCTTGCACAGTTGCTTTCAGAAAAATAATAGCCTATAGTTCAAGTTAACACCAGGCAAGCTGAGTTTCTGTTTTTTCTATTTTTAAAGCCACTATTAGTGATTGATTGCAGACTTTAAACTATAATTAAGGATTTTAACAATAGTATTGCATTCACTGTTCACATTTTTACATGCAGGGCCCTCTTTTTTTAGAGGCTCAGAAGTAACTGGACAATTGACCGACAAGGAGTTTCATGTCAGGGTGAGGTCTGCTGCTTTTTTATTTTATGAGCAAGTAATCAGAGAAAAGATCTGAAGTTGAACTGAAGTGTAGATGCTCAGGGAAACTCTCAGTGTGAGGTCCAAAGACGTGTTGCTGTAGAGAGAAACCAAAAAAACTTTAGGAGGGGCAAAATCAACAATCTGATACATTATTCTCAAAAAGAAGGAATGTGCTGGTCAACTCAGCAACACCAAAAGGCCTGAAAGATCACAGAAGAGAACTAAAGAAAAACAGTCTGACAACATCTAAACAAGGCATGAACACTGTCAAGCAGTTGGGCGCATCGTTGTCAAAGTCTAAAGAGACACCTTCATTAATGGAAATACAGAAAGTTTACAACAAAGTGCAAAGCACAGGTTACACTCAAGAACAGGAAGGTCAGATTAGACTTTACCAAGAAACATCTGAAAGATCTTTACCAGGATTTCATTTTGACAGATGAAACCGAGATGAACCAGAGAAGGAGAGAAACAGCTCGTGAACGGAAACACACATATCATCTGTCAAACACGGTGGAGGAAATGTTATGTATGGCTGCCAATGGAACTGGGTCACCAGTGCTTATTAATGGTGCGACTGCTGATAGAAGTAGCTGAATGAATCATGGAAGTATTCGGGGCTATACTCTGTGCTCAGACACAACCAAACGCTGCATAAGTGATCAGATGGTGCATCACTGTGCAAGTGGATAATGACCCAAAGCATCCAGCAAAAGCAACCCAAAACTGAAGGTTTCTGCAGTAAAGCCCTAGCAGACCATCTGAAGGGAGGATAAACACAGCATTTGGTGATGTCTATGAGTTCTAGAAATCTCAGCTCAAGAGTCTCGGTGCAGTTGTTGTCTGCAGCCACGTGAAATTACTGGGTTTGCACCTGCCCTAAGTCACCCCTGGACCAAGTGGGAAAACCAATCAGAGTCCGATGTGCAAGTTGAAAGGTGTGAAAATCACGTGTGGTTATCTGCTAAGGTCTATTTCTCTTTCTCTCTATCTTCAGTCCTTATCCCAAAATAAAGACGACCGAAGTAAAAAAGGATGACTGTGATTTAAAACAAAAACACACAAAAAAACCTGAAACTGCTACAATTTTTTGGTCAAATTGCACCTCCTGTTCATTTTTGAAATGCTAATGAAATACTAAAAGGGAAGTCTTACTTTCTTTCTTTCTTTTTTTTTAACTGATAAAATATTTTTTGTTTGCTGCTGGGGTAGTATTCATTTTTTCCCACTTCAAACATCAACGAAACATGTTTTGTGCTCAAAGTTTTGTCTGCATGCCTATTTTTAGTGAGAGCTTCACACACTCCTGAAACACACCTAAGGGGATTTTTTTAACCCCAGACTCTGGTAAACTAACCAAATTATCAACAAAGTAGTAAATCTTAACACGTGTCCCAGGCTTTTATACATAATCATGGCTTACCTTCCTAAAGAAATACTGCGTACTTGAGCGAGGTTCTTCTATTTTCACAGATCAGCACTAAAGGATCACGACCCACATACAAAGGACTGAAAATCGAGAGGCATTGTGGGCGCCTCCTTTTAGAAATTGTCACCCTAGAGAAGTCCTACCAGAAGATTCGGCTAAATATAGCCCCCCAACATCAAAGGTCCTCTTTGAAATTTGTGTGTATGTGTGTCTGCTGCTCAGTCAGGAGCTCTGCCTGGGAGGGAGGCTAATCTGACGGGTATACAAGCCCTCATGCAGACAGACACAATCAAGAAGCTCTTCTCCTCTGGAGGTGCAGCACAAACACAAAAATACTTTTTTACGTAGACTACAGCATTCCCTGCTGCTCATTTGCTCTTATCAGCTCACACAAATTACTCTCTCGGCAGGTTCCAGCTTGACGTTTTAGTTTTGACAGTACATTTCTGTTTGAGTGTCTGAAAAAGTGCATACAGGGTGCCACTTTGGTTCATGAAACAGTCATGTCAGTATCATGTGCTCGAGAAATGAAAGGGCTCTTCTGAGTGAATCTTATGCAAACAAAGTCAGCGCTGCAGTCCCCAGGACACCAGCTGATCACTGATTCTTTTCTGGGTTTGTTCTCTCCATTTAAGCACCAATAATCAGACTGTTAACAAGAAGAAATGAAAAGGTTTGACATGATGGTTAACGGCATGCAGCTGGTTTGGAGTAGAGAAGATGTTTCGTTGTTCACAACAAAAATGAGTCTTAAGCTCTTGTTTTAAATTAAATAATAATTTGGCGATATTTTGTGCCTTCATTTTAGAGCAAAATATGGAAAAGACAGATAATCTGACAACATGGAGACTGGGAATGACAAGAAACACACAAAAGCAAATTCTTAAAGCGGACATATTTTCAGTTGCATATTTTATTTTTGGAGTCTACTACCATAGCTCTGCATGATCCACAGTTCAAAATGGTTCCGATTTATCTCATACTAGACCTCCCCTTCAGTTCATCAACGACAGTTTAAGCTTATTCATACTTCAACATTGACTTTATGAAGAGCCATTTATATTTGTGTGTGGTGTGCCTAATTTGCTCGACAGTTTCACTGTCAAAACACTAGCTGTGAGTTTTCTTTCTGAGAGCTGATCATTTCATTTTGAGCCAACTGAAAAACCGGTGGCAGAAGAAGCAGCCAGAAAGCGACGATACGAAAAAGGACCATCACAGACAATGTAGGCTAGGGAAGTGTGCGTTAGGTTCTAGAAGGGTTTGCAGTTACCTACAGCATAGATTTAGGGCAGAATTTTAACTCCCACCTTTCTTTTAATATATATTTTTTGAGCTTTATTATGATAAGGTAAGACACAAAAGCTGGGCGAAAGACCGAGGCTAAGACGCACTATAAATGGCCTAGGATTTGAACCCATGCCTTTGCCTACAATAACAACATAAGGCTGCTCAACCCAGTGAACTAAACTTACACCCTAAATGGTGCATTTAACACTCACTGGATGGGGCATCTGTGCACTTATCCAAAGCCAGATCTGTGTGCGTGATTCACGGTGGTGCATTCGTATCCATTTGGCTATGCAAAGTGACGTTTGTCGGTAGGCAAACTATGAGGATGTGGTTGTGTGCAGTCCTCCAAAACCCAACAGCATGTAGCCTACCAGGGATGATGCTATACGTAGGTTGAACGCTGACTAGTTGTTATGTGGGCTTGAACAGGGAACAGAGTGACTGTGGCGTTCAACCATGAAGGGAAAAATGGTGGGGGGGAAAAAGCAAACACATAAAAAAGCATGAAAAGCACAGACAGTAGACAGCAGTGTTAACTTTGACAGCAAATTTTGATTTAGTTTTAGTCCTAATTTAGGCATCTAAATTCTTTTAGTCTAGTTTGATTCAACTAAATATCATACGGTCATGGTAGACTACATCGAAAGTTGATTTAATATAATCGGTAAAAGTTTGTCGTTTTTTTACCAGCGAGTTGCTCCATATAGTTTACAAAGCGTCTCAGTTTCCTTGACAACAAAGGCAAAATGTGTCCATATGTCAACTCTTCTTTTCCTCCCAAGCACTGACATTTTGTCACGTTTTCATGAGAATCAGGAAGCATGGGAGCTAGTTGTTTTGTACCGTTTCTCAAAACAAAACCTGTAGTGCTTCCTGGTGGCAGATCAAATGTGCCCGTCTAACATTACTGCACCAGAAGATTACTTCTCATTGGATCACTTCCAAACTCGTTCCACCTTTTCTCGTCTCTCCAGAACATTTTCTTTCAGTTTTTATTTGCTGACGAAAGTGCCAACCTATTTCATCATAGTTTTTGTCCTCGTGCATTAATTTTTATATAGTTATCGTCTCGTTTTCGCCTCGAAAACAACAGTTGTCGATGAAAATTGTAATGAAAAAAATACTGTAACTTCAGTCTCGGCTGGAAGCTGAAGGACCAGCAGCAGATTGGGGGTTTCATATATTTCGGCAGTGATGACAGTAAATGGCTACATGTGGATAATGGTCTGCAAAGCTGTGGGTAGGCTCTGCATAGGACCAGTGCACAACAAAGCCAGTCCTTTGAGAGGACCATATTAGGGATACTGATTCTCTGAAATTATCATGAACCAAAACCCATAAAAACAGTGAAGTGTTTCAAACACTCTGAACCTGAGCTTTTTGTTTACCTGTTTGTTTTTGTTAGTGCATGTGCTGACTGCACTATTTAAAGCAATGACCCCTTTAACCCTTTGGTAACAAGGTGCCCTGAATATTACTGAGTTCAAAAAATGTTAATTGGATTCAGATTTTTTTCAGGTCCAAACTTTAAAAGCTTAAGAAGTTTAAGCTCGGGCTGATGATGTTGATCACACTGTCTAAACGCTGACACATGAAAGAAGCAGACCTCGGTGAGTTTATACACCCCATGTAAGGTTCAATCACGTCTGATGGCAAAGTTGTTTATACCTGATCCAAGTGGCTGCATTTCACATGCGAATAGCGTATGCACTTTTTTGGATACTCCCTCCTTCAAAGCATTCAGCCTCGCTCTTGTTTGTACATATGAGAAGTGATTGAAGTGATCAGACGGCTTGAGAGAAGATCAAACCCTCTTCTTGCTTTCTCACCTCCATGCGCGTTGCCAAAGAGGGCAAGATTTTCTGATTGTTGTTGCTAAAAAGTTCAAGTATAAAACACAAACCGTGCAAATGTCTCTAACCGCCCGCTCTTAAGGTTGGCCGATTTGCAGCCTCGAGAACCTCAAGAAGTTTTTCAGCCTTTAATGTAAACCCTTTAGGGGCAGTAAGAAGTAGGTTTGCTGATTCTATCCCCTTTCTTCTTATTCATGAAGTGAACCAAGAAAAACTAACAATTTCATCCTCTTGGGCTCTTAAGCGTACCCATTTTCCCCACTTGGTAGTTTTAAGATCAGCTCTTTAACCGATGTAGCTCTGTTTATACAGGTAAAAGTGCAGTAATCTGTGTTTATGGAAACTGAAACTTGCGTACTTTTGGCTTTTCTTGGCCCACATCTACACAACACACAAACTTTTACAGGCATTGTTTGAAACTTGTAATGCAGGAGCAATGTCATCTGGCCTCACATAAAGTCAAATCACCCCATGCCGCGTACCAGGGGCGATCAGTGGCACATCGCTCTGCCGTTAACTTTAAAACACACAGTTGGATACTTTATAGTCAGGCTTTAACAAGTGTGGTTTACAGGCTCTGCTTTAGTGTGAGTAACGCTCCCTCAGATGTGAAAACCCATTCAGCACCTCAGGGGTAGAGTGCTGTGTGTTATCACAGCTGGGATCAGTTTTAACTAGTCTAATTAGCACACAGCTATGAGAACATATTTAGGAAGTCATTTGTACCTCATTTTAACATTGTAAACACTTTGACACACTTTGTTTTAGTAACTGGAGGAGAAATGATGTTCGTGACTTGACTTAAAATGCTGCTACCACAAGGTAAAATATTTTCACCGCTCCCGTGTTGCTGTCAGTTGGCAGGGCCGCTGCTCCTGTCAGGGAGTCCTCGACATGCTGTCAGCTCCATGCAAATTGATTAGATTTCTCCTCTTGGTGTCCAAATTGCATCACTTAGCTCCTGAAATCATACCTTGCCACTTCTCCTCTCTGTTAAGTATTCAGTCTCAGCTGTACAAAGGATGGGACAAAAAAACGAATGTAAAGATAGGGGATTTAATGAATAGAGCTGGGCTGGGGTCAGCTTGTGTAAGCTCTGGCTTGTTCTGATCGTCGAAAACACTGAAAAAGACTTACCCTTAATCAAAGTCGCCCTCTCATTCAGCAGTTATTCACATTATAGCTATAACTCTTCTTGCTTATCTTCTGCAGGCACAACCAGGCAGCCCAAGGAAGGAGAGGTCCCAGGGGTGGATTATAATTTCGTGACCATTGACCGGTTTATGGAACTCGAGAAAAGTGGAGCCCTGCTAGAGAGTGGAACATATGAAGGTAAAGATTTATTTAAGTCACGCTTAACAACGCGTATGATTGCGTTGTTATTCTTCTTTGTGATATTTCTATATTTTTTTTTAAGGAATGTATCCTTCAGTGTGGCACGCTAGGTAGTTTTTAGCAGTTTGAATGAATGGGGCTTATCACCCCACGTCCGCACACTTCCCCCACACTTAGAAGTTTGCTTCCATTTATGCATCTTTTGGCACTATGGAGATGAGAGTGAAATCTGACATGAAGGACACTGAAACCAATCTAAAGTAAATTCTCAATGAAACACACACACATACAGTACTTTCATGCTGGCTTTCTCTTGGCTCACTTGAGCCTGAGCTACAGTGGCTCTTCAGTCTCCTAATCCAAACAAACAGATACTCTCTTCCATCTCTTTCCTGTGGTCAGACAGGCCTGAGGCTTAGATTTTAAACCACTCAAAAAGTCCAGCGCCTAGTTTGCCTGTCCACCTCCAACTCTCAGGAGACCCCTACCATTATATAGATAACACATAGCAGCCGACTTTCTTCTCTCCCACCTGACTCCAGTCGCTGTCAGCCCGCCGCCCCGGTAGGATGGAGCAAAAAAAAAAAAAGGAAATTGCAGATGGCCAATTTAATGGTCGGTTGCCAGAAGCAATGTTAGATCCTTTTGGCGATGGGAGCTGCCTTCCATGGGGAGAGGGAGACAGAGTTCCTTCTGCGCGGTCGCTCAGCCATCATACAGCCTTATATACATTTTAATAATTTAATGGCCAATTAGATGTGGAAGAAAGGGGGAAGGCATGAATTTTAAAGGAAAGAGCTGCCTGGTAAAACAGGAGAGAGGTTTGACTTGTTATTAGGAAAAAATAGGAAGTTCTCAGGTTCAATTCCTAGAACACGTTTCCCCGAGAAAAGCAATAAAGTCCAAACATCACGCTGTTGTGCTCTGTGTGTTAGCAAAATATCTTTAATCAGCTGAGTCACAAAGTGGAAGAAACTCCAGGGGTTTTTTTTCTCAGTTAATTTCCACTTACTTTTTCGCAGTTGTTATTTTAATTACATCCCCAGTGTTCCTCAACTTATAAAACAGGAGTCTGGGTGGTAATTTAATGATAGTGTAAAAATATGCCATGGCCATTCATTTTCATTATTCCAGCGTAATGAAATATTTTTTTTGTTTTTTCATGTTTTGATTGTGAGCTCTAAATATTACAATAACCATTCACCTTAGGTTATATTTGTTGTAGTGATTCGTCAGATAGATAAAGCCATCTGTTACACGATGTGAATGCCAGTTAGAGCCAACATTAACTACTAGGTAGTGAGTTCCAACCAAAACCAGCTGCAATATTTCTACATATATTGTTGGACAGAGCGATATGAAATGCAGTATTTTGGATAAAATGGACAAAGTTACAATAACTTGTGACTGTAATTTGAAATAGCTTTAGGGTTGGCTGTTATCGAAAGAGATGTTTATGTTTACCACTCTTCCCTATCGAGGATACCCCAGGGGGGTTGCCTCTGCAGAATCCGGTGGGTACATGGAAAGTTTAGCCTAAGCTTTACAAATTGCAAAAAAAAAGCATTGGCATGCGCCTGAACAAGTTTTAGCAAAACAGTGACAATAACTAAAAGGCAAGGAAATAGCTAAACATTATTTGTAAATGACTGTGCAGTGGCTGGATGCATAAGGATGGGCAGGAGGAGTACAGAGTACTAGCGGATGATTTTGTTCAGCGGTGCAGGAGAGATCCTCACTTATCTGGATATGAACCATCTGAGACCAGAGCGATGATGATCGACTTCAGATGGAAGAGGATGGCCACATAGCCCAGATCTTTTCTACGACATGTGTGTCCACATCGACAACAGGTGGAACTTGAAGATGCTTCTTGTATATTGAGGCTGTATACAATAGGGCGATGATTAGGCTCTACTTTCTGAGGATGCTGAGGTCCCTAAGTGTGTGAGACTTTCTTTTTGTCAGTTGTAGAGAGTTTGGTGTAGTCTGCTGAAGGAACGGATCAAGAACACTAACACCTTGAAGCTGTGGTGGAGATGAGGTCTCTGATAAACTGTTATCTGTCGTTTTTTCTTTTCTTTCTTTCTTTCTAAAAAAATCCATAGCAGTATGGATACAAGATAGACATGGCTTTCAGTACTTAAAAGCTGCATTATTTTTAATGACCACCAGGGGGCTGGCTCCCCTGGTTGCATAAAGCTGTCCGGTTGTATAGAAGTCTATAGGAAAATTGCCCTCAGCTGCTTTGCTGCGGGACCTCAGTAAAGACTGTTCTGAGGACTTTGTTGGCTGAATCACTAGTTCCAACTCATATTCAGTAAAATATGAAGTTCATTTTGTAAATTACGGTTATTATTAGAGTCAGAAAGGAGTATTATTGCCATTGAGCATACTGTACCCTAGTTCTGTGTCAGATCCACCCCTTGCATGGCAGGTTTGATTTCAAAACACCAAGATAGCAAAAGGTAAAACCTTCAGTTTGAAGCTTCATAACTGGACACTACCCACTCCGATGGCTGCATCCATCTGCTTTTATTTCATGATTCTGTTGTGACAAAAAAATCTCAGCTCCTCCTTCCTTTCGTTTCATTTTTCATCTTTTCTTGCTAATTGAGGTCATTTCCTTCTGTTTTTTAAGAAAAAAGTTACTTTCAGTAACACTGTAGACTTAAATCACCATAGCTTTTAGATGTGACACCAATTCCACCACTTACTTAAACTTCAAAGTCCAGGTTTCTGTGATGCTTCGGGTTATTTAAGTTCACACGCAGAGTATACTTTTTCCTCAGCTTTAGCTCGTTATGGCTCCGGGAATCGTGTCTTTGGTTCAGAGGTTCTAATCCCACCAGTCCCCGTAATCTTTTTAGAGCTGCTCGCTTCTATTTTTCATTGTAGCCTTTAGGTTTTTCAAAATGTGAACATGATGTTTCGATAGGTGTTTCTTCATGTTTCCCTGGTATATGTGTAAAAGTTTGTCTTAGATGCTTGAGCCTAGTTAATTGCACATAAGCAGTCTTTTCATGTGCTCTAGCAGGAACACTTGAGTGGATAAGGGCACCGATTTAAAAAGAAGCCTCCAAGAAACGTAGTGTCTGATCTTTTAAGTGGCAGAAGCATCTCTCAGACTTTGGACCAATATAATCCAATGTCTCACTCTCACTCTCATCTGTTTGTTGTGCGAAAAACTCTAAAAGAAAAAGTCCAGTCAGTCACATAAAACTTGCAGTTTTTTCACTCTGTGTGAAAATGGTTTTAAAAGCTTGAGACTTACAGCCTTTCCTTGAGCCACTGCAACTTTGTGGTTTTATTGGTCACTTAACATCTAAAAATGCCAGCACACTTTTTTTTTCCTGTAGGTTTTGAGGTATTGGCTCTTGCAGTTATCCTCTGTGTGAGCATTTTAAAGCATTTTCCAGCTTTTTGAAAATTCTTTGTAAAATCAAATCTCAACAGCACTCATTAAAATAAAAAAAATATATATATATAAATCCATAAACATGAGGTTATGAGGTTTTCACAGTGACTGGTGGAGACTGTCAGCAGTACTGGACTGCTGCCAGTACTTAAACTGAATGACAGTAAAATGTAAAATCAACTTAGAAGACTGTGAAAGGAGCTGTTGCATCAGAGCCAAATGAAAAGCTGCAGTTCCCAGAGGTAGGGAGTTGGTTCTGAGCAGAGACCGAAACTAAGAGAGAGAGCGAGAGATGGTTATTATTCAGTCCAAGTCATGCAGAAACCCATAGTTATATTCCAAGGAAATCCAAGCACTGGGCTGGTAAGTGATTTATATGCAGAGGAGGTAATGAAAGAACTTAGCAATAATAAATATGCTGTTCTTTAAATGGTTGCGATTAGCTCGCAATTAGATGTGTGCAGGTCAAGATTACTTTGCAAACATGCACGTCTTTGTGCAGATGCTGGTGAATTAGCTGGAACAGCATCTCAAGTGCAGAAATCACCTGACATTACAAGGCTAACATCCTAACCCACTCTTGCTTCTCTCATCCTTACTTTCTTTATTTCGTGCCCGTTCTGCTGCCTCTTTGCATTTACATTATGTACACAGGAATTATTTTTCAGTGCTGTTTTTCCTTTATCAAAATTTTATGGAAATGCAGATTTTATTTTTTTTTTAATCTCATGTCATCTCGTGGGATTATCAAAAGCCAATATATTTACTTTTAAGACACTTAAAAAAAGGGTTCCAACATGTTTCCGTCTGAAGAAGTGAGGTTCTTCCCAGTAAAGAGGAAGAGGATGAAGTGAGCCAAAATAACAGCTCTTCTAGAGGCTTTCTTATATATTAGCAAACCTTTAACCAAACATGTTCCTTTAAACCCAACGCTAAAAAACAAACCTTGAAACTGTTCAATGGGTCTATATTTCAGAGTGTGTGTGGTTAGCTTAAAAGGTTTGGGGAGCTCTGGGCACCCCTGATTTACATAAAATAGGCTAAACGTAAACTTGATTCAAATGGGGAGAAGCCAAATCAAATCCATTCATTGGAACTGCAACACTTTGGCACCAGAATGCATTTCCCAGCTGCTGTCGTAGTCAGTGATTGGGAAGTGTGGAAATCACAGAATCTGTGGACATATACCATCAGAGGGAGGCTGCGCTTTGGCCAAATGTTGCTTTGATCTAAAAGTTTGCATGTTAAGATGTCCAGAGCTTGTCACTGATAGCCAGCTTTTAGATCCCTTCATCCTGCTCTCATTTTCACAGTGAATTTGACAACTTGGTGATATTACGTGATGTATGAGAATATAAAGTGCCTTGGCACTCTACTGTACATCTATACCATTTGTAGAATGTAAAAAGCTCAAAAACGTGGCACATAATAAAGCTTTGATTTAAAACTCTAAAATTTGTTTTCCAGATAACTTTTACGGCACCCCAAAGCCTCCGGCTGAGCCCAGCGCTCTGCTGCTAAATGTAACGGACCAGCTGCTCCCGGGCGCCAGACCCAGCTCAGAGGGCAAGAGGAAACGCAACAAGTCAGTCAGCAACATGGAAAAAGCCAGCATCGAGCCCCCCGAGGAGGAGGAGGAGGAGAGACCCATTGTCAATGGCAACGGTGTTGCTGTCACCCCAGGTCAGTCCCGACAGCAACCTCCACAGACGCGAAGAGGCAAAGGTCACTTCTGCCGAAGGCTTCATCATGACAGCGGGGTTTGAGGTCACGCTCGGGCTCAGACTGATCTGCATGTTACAGCGACAGTCTCTTTAAGGGCAGTTGCCTAGCAACAGATGCAGGAACAGATTGCTTTTACATGCATTTCTTCAAAAATGATTTTATGGCAGATTATCACTTTTAATTGGTTACACAAATATCTTTATATGTAGTTTAATGACGTGATATACAAACAGTGAACAGTAATTCACTCTCGCAGTGATTACCTCTGCGGCACAAACAGTTTATGATTAAAGCATTAGTGCTGCTGCTCTCTAGAATTTGATATCATTCATTAGGTACCATTATTAAACAGTGTCTCAGAACAGATAGCCAAGGGGCAAACACATATTTTGCTCCCCAATTCAACAAAAGCCTGTAAGCTGTTTAAAAATCAACAAGGGCCTTTTTATTAAGTGCTTTCTCTCATTTGTGAATCAGCCCTGTAGAAAGTGCTATTATCACCTTTGTAAATACAAAAAATTGGCAGAAAAGGGGTTTAACGTTCAGTGTAACAAGGCCAAACCTCTAGAGCTTGTTATTATCCATCAACTGATAGAGAAGGGTGCCATTCTCTGCACTGAAAGACGAGACTACAAAGACTCATCTGAGTATACCTTCTAGTGTGTGCACTTGTTATAACAAGTAAAACACACAAACACAGATACATGGAGCCACTCCGTCACACACTGAAACCCGTGATTACATGAATAGGCGATCATAAAAACACCATTATGAGTTCGAATTTTGTGATTCCAAATCCAGAGCCACGCTTCGGTCCTGTGACTTTCTAAGATGGTTTCATGGCCTCAGGAAAGGACTTTCACTGCACAGCATCAGTCAGAGCAGCACAGAAGCTCGAGGAGTCTGTGTTCAGCTGCTCCCTGCACTTACTTTTATATAGTACTACAGCTGTATTTTTGGATGTAATTACGGCTATATACTATGGAGCTGTTGAAGGTGATATTTTGAGGAGGGAAGTTTGGTTAAAGGATGCGATATTGGTTTTCTTTTGGCAAGGAGGTCAAACAAGGTAAGATTCATGATTTACAGACGTGAAACAAACACAAAATACTCAGATTAAATGTTCTAAAGGTGAAATGATGATTTTCCTTTAAATATCATATTTGTTTTATTAGATCAGAGACATAAAAAACCTGAATTGATTGAAGGAAATCACAAGCACAGAAAATGGACTATAAATGTAGAAACGTAGTGCGGTGTTAAACTAGTAGACTTTTTAAATGTGTTTTTTTTTGTGCATGTTATTTAACACTTTTGACTTTACTTTCATTTTGTCTGGAGTCCGACGGACCTCATTGCTGTGAATGATAAAATAATATAAATCTCTGACATTGTGACCTCATTAAAACCCAGCATGAAAAAGCTAAGACTTTGCTAAGACTTTTTAAGACACAAGCTCCACTGTATGGTACTCAACTTTTAATGAAGCTGACATGATTTATGTTTTTACCTGCTTATGAACAGTGATATCAATCTAGATAGACATCTTTGGAAGTGGTAGTGGGGTTGTTTTGTTTTTTTTTACAAGTTTTGTCATCTTTGGAGACCCCAAACTGAAGCAGAGCACCATTTTCGTGACTAGAACATCGGTTCAAATTTGTACGTGAAGTATTGAAAAGTTTTTATAAATCAAGAGTGGCAATATCTTCAGCAATAGTGAGATGCTCAAAAACGTCATGCTGAGGCATGTTGTGTGTTAAAGTGGGCAGCTTCTCTCGGCTCAGGAGGAGTTTTGTCTCTGAAAGGGACCGAGTGTGGGCTGACCAGGAGAGCAGAAGGGGAATCAATAGAGCACAGCAGGCTCTGTGATCTAAGCAGATCACTACCCCTCTCTTTCCCTCCCATAGATTATCTCTCAATCCCCTGCTTTCATTTGTCCCCTCTCCACTTCCCTCCACCAGACCTCCTCTGGGATGAGCTCACACTTGCCATCTCTTTCTCTGTCTTCCCATTTCTCTCTCGCTAACACTTTCACACACTGCCACAACTCAAAGTAGGGCATCACCGCCTGCTACTTTCTCAATCTCTATTGTCTCCTCTGATTTATTCATCTTTCTGTCTTGTTAACCTCAATCACTCCCTCTGTTCCCTCCTGTCTTTCCCCAATGTCACCACTTCCTCTCACCTTTTTCTAATCACTCTTTCCTCTTTTTTTCTGCCTCCACCCTAGCCCCTACTCTCAATCAGTCCCTTCACATTTTCCACGCTTCAGCTCCCTTGTCTTTCACTCTCCTCGCCCTCCCCCGTTCCTCTCCTCTCCTCTCCGATGATAATGTCATGCCTGACTCATTTTGTCCTGTTGTCACCTCAGAGTCGAGTGAACATGAGGACAAGAGCACAGATGCTTCAGGGGACGTCGGCCTGCAGAGCAACCCAGCAGAGGCCCCGAGCGAGGTACCCAAAGATGACGGACAGATCCCGAAGATGGCAGTGCCCAAACCAGAGGAGAACGATGAGCTAGGGCCCCTGCCAGACAACTGGGAGATGGCATACACTGAGAAAGGAGAAGTCTATTTCATAGAGTAAGTGTTTGAATGATATATGCATTCAGACTTTTCTCAGATACTCTTGGAATTGATGATGTTTATAAGTGATTTTTAAAGACCTCAGCGGGGTGTAAAATGACAACAAAAAAAACTTCAGCTGAAAGAACTGTCTTCCTTTAAAGTATGGTCCCTGAAAAATGAGCAAAATATAATTTCCTAGAACTTTCCCCACTTTTGTTTTTGCCATTTTCAATGTGTTATGTTAAAAAAAAACTCATATTAAGCCAAAATATGGCTCTCGCTTGAAGATACATGTAAACATAAAATCTTCAAAATTGGATTTTGAATGTTGTTTTGCATTCCAGTAGTTATTGGAATATCTTCTTTTACCTTCAGCCATTTGTTGTGGGTAGCTGTGGAAAGTTAAATAGTTCTGTTAAGAATGTTTACCTGTACAAACTCATGTCATAATAATTATGGATCTTCTAATATATCAGCTGAGATTAGATGCGGATGTGCAAATATCTGCTGTGCCAATCATCTGTTTTGTGTTGACCGCATGTTAAAAAAAATAGCATAGCATGAAAAGAAACCAACAAAAAATTATTGTTATCAGCTATGAGACAAACTGTTGCTTAAACATTGGTGCCTGTATAATACAAGAATTTCACAATAGGCATATCTCTCTAATAATAAGCAGCTCAAAGATTTCTTATAAACAAAAGTAGAAAAATGAACAAATTGATAATTGATTGAACCGATTGGACAGGTTGACAGATAAAGTCAGGCATGGACTATGATGCTCACAGACAACATTGTGATCTGTAGTGAGAGTAGGAAGCAGGTGGGAGAGAGTCTGGAGAAGTGGGAGGTATGCTCTGGGGAGAAGAGGAAGGCAGGTAGAAAGTTGAAGATGGAAGGACTACAGGTAGTGAAAGTGGGTACCCGGGGTCAACCGTCCGAAGGAACAGAAAGTGCCCGACCGAGGTGAGGAAGAGAGCACAGGCAGGATGGAGTGGATAGAGACGAAACAGTAGCACTGACATAAAGACAGGAGGCTGAGCTGGAGGTGGCAGAGTTAAAGATGTTAAGATTTTCAATGGGAGTGACCAGGATGGACGGGATTAGAAATGAGTAATTCAGAGGGACAGCTCAGGATGAGACCCTCTGAATCTGCGCGGCATACTCGAAGATCATGTCATTTGCCTTACATCCTAAGAAGATTGCTAAAGATGTTGTGACTTTATGTTTTCAGCACTGTTTAATTGACTCTGTGCTCAGAAGCACACACAGAGACTATATTTGATACATGCTGGTTTTAAAGATTTAAAGCTCCCCAGAAATACCTTGCTACATAGGACTCTTATTAAAGTTCTAAAGTTTAATTCATTGCAGTTGTTAGCATTTTACAGCTGCAGTAAAACCATGGGGTGAATTTTTATCACATAAGAATAAAGAATAATTGAGTTGCTGTGTGTTTTTGCAGTGGTGTGGTGGGAATTGTGTGTGCATGAGAGTTCTTGTAAAACATTAACAAATGTAGATATAGCAGAGTGGGATTTGTGCAAAAAAGTTTTGGGGTTTTTTTTGTTTTTTTTGGGGGGGGGGTGCACCAGTTGATCATTTCAGTGATTAGGAGACATCTCTCCGTAGAATCAGCTGAATCCCAGCCTGCTTGAACGCACTCTTTTAACTGCTAGAAGCTTCACAGCAGCACCAAAGTAAGAAATGAGACAGGGTTGTCAGCCAGCCAGGCACATGTTGTCTTTTCATGTCTATTTACCACAGACGCAAACTTTTAATTCCTATCCTCTGCAGACAAGTCGCCATATGTCTCCTACCCCAAACAGAGAAGCCTCATGCTCCCACATCCATCAAGCACATTACACAACTAATTCACTTAGCCTACCACATTTGTAGCATCAAGGGTTTTTTTTTTCAAAGCATAAGTGATGTAGTGCCAAAATGATCTCAGCTGCCAGGATGCTTGTCTTTGATTGGCCTCCATATAAGATCAATTCGTTTACCTACCGCTCTTGAAGTGAGGTGTCTGAGAAGAGGAATAGACGGAGGAAGGGGGAAGGGAAAAAAGTGATTAAAAATAGCGCAGGCAGAAAAAGAGAGAGGGTGACAGGGAGGACAAGAAAGTGAGTAAGGAGGTAGTAGGTTTTATATACTATAGGTAGTAATGGGGAAGAAACGATTGAAAGGTTAAAATGGAGGAAAGAAAAGGGAATATAAAGGTCTGATGAAAAAGATTCAACATTTAAGCCAAAGACTTTAACTTGCACTGAAGTTCACTCTCTTCTGTATTTGGCATGATGCTTCATGTTCCTCTTTTATCTGTCTCCATTTTTTTTACTCAGGCTTCTGTTTATAGCTCAAAGGACGGCAATATGCCATTCAGTCAGTCTATTACTTTGGCCATGAAACATCTGTGATTTCTGGCAATCCCGTGACCACCAACACAGGTCAACATTTTCTGTCATTCTGTGATGTCAGTGCAGGGATTCTCTAAAGAAGTTGAAAATTTCGGTCTTGACAGTCACAAGTTGATCAGTTAATAGATTTGTGTGCTTTGTTTGTTTGTTTGTTTTTTTAACTAAAGCAATCAAGCAATGTCAAAAATGCAGTTTCAACCTTGTAAATATATAAAGGTCTCTGCTCTGACATGATTTGCCTTTAACTAATTAAACAATTAATGATTAATCAAGAACATTTATTTTATTTATTTATTTTTCATTTAGCACCATAATCAGATCTAAAATAACTGATTTTATGACAGAAATGCCTTGCTCTGCACACCATTTAATACTAATCAGCAAATGTCAGCCTGTTAACTTATTTAATTAAGCTAGTGAAGTTGGTGAAGATTATACCTGTCACTTTGAGATTTCGCAAACTAATATAGCTTTTAGTTAGGGACAGTACAGTGCAAACACAATGTTACAGGGCTGTAACAACTATCCGGTTGTTCTATATAGTCTTTATATATATTTATTTTAAATATTCTAATATTCCAGCAATCAGTATTCGAGATAAACATCATCATCCAGCAGGTTGTTGGCACTCTTTTGGAGTTAGGTTGTGTTTTATCGATATGCAAGCAGAAGATCTTACCTTTTAAATAAAATTATATACTTTAAGAGCTATACAAGTTAGCCTAACCCTAACCGTGTGTTAAGCCCTTAATATTGAGTAAATGACTAGTTTGAAAAGACACTGAGAACCAACAACAGTTCCTCAGATTTATAGAGGGTTTTATCATTATTTCAGTTTCATATCCTGTAAATTATGCGCTTGTCTATCAGATTTACAGTCTTAGCATGGAGCTACATGCAGTTTTCATGGTCTGTGGGTTTTGTTTCTGGATTTTGTTTAGTTTTTTACATCTTGGGAAGTTTTTGGTTCTCTGTTAGTCCTAGTATTTTGAATCTTCTTTTCTAGTTGTATTTCAGTACTGTTTCTAGTATTGTCATGCGCTTCCTTTTGTCTGTCCTCCTGTATCTTTCCCATGTGTCAAGCTCATTCTTGCGTCTGATTCCCTGGTTGCTGTTGCTTACACCATGTTTTACTTTGGTAGTTAATTCTCATGTGACTTACTTTTAGTTTTACTACCTCCGCTGTGATAGTGCTGATTCTGTGTACCTGTGTCTTCTTTCCTCCCAGCTGTGTCTAATCTCCTGATTAGCCCTCAGTGTTTTTTCATGTGTATAAATAGCCACAGTTTCCCTTTCTCCTTTGTCTCAGTGTCTATTAACCCTGTTAGTGTGTTTCCTGGTGTTACTCCTGTATGTATGGTACTTCACGGACTGTGCTATACCAATAACCGTGTGGGGGGTTTCTGTCTTGCCTGCTTCCTGACTCTGCATTTGGGTCCTAGTCCACATTCCTATTAGCGATAAGCTCTATGGAGGTGATAACAGAGACTAAAGGTGTTTTCACATCTGCGCTGTTCAGTCCATTTAAATCTGACTCTGGTTCGTTTGTGCAGATGTGACCAGACTTGCACTCAAGTGCATCAAGAGGAGCAGTTTGTCTCAGGTCCGTTTCTAAACGAGCTGCAGAATGTTTTCTTTATGTCAACATGATCTACCCATAATCTGATCTGGGTACCAGCTGCATGCAGTAAACTGTAAGAGTACACAAACTGTAGCCCCTAGCTGTAAAATAAGTCGAGGACTCACTTAGTTGTGTTATCCACTAGGCCAGACAAAAGCAACTTCTTCTTGTATTTACTTTTGTTGCTGTATGGCCAAAGGGTGGCCTGAGTGTTCTCACGTGGTTTGTTGTGGCACAATTAGGTTTTCTTGGAATTTGTTTGGAGTTTTATTTTTGTGGAAAGCAACCAAGCCACAGAGAAAAACTACTGGCTCACAAAATCATCAACTGATTCAGATGAGAGTGAGCAAAGTGTCGTTGTGAAAATGCCCTAAAACGAGCTTGGGGGGGATAACGTTTTGCACTTCAGTGAATCAGGTGACAGAAACATGCCAGACTACTTTTTGCTCGGTGATTACTTTTGTGTTTTTCCCTTGGTCTTCTTTGTCATCAACAAAACATCACTTAACGTAACTGTATTATCTCTATATTTTGCATATTGCATGTTTTCAAGACTGTTGTCCCTCTCTGTAAATCTATATGTGTTTGACGCCTAGCTGCGAAGAAAATATCCTCTGGGAAAACACAAAAGTTAAAAGTATTAAAAAGAAAAAAAGATATAAGAAGGTCTCCTCGCTGCATCCTCTTCCTTTATCTTCTCGCTTCCTTTATCTTTTTACTGTAGGCATTTTCTACACCTCCCCTGACTTTTCCCTTCCTACTATTGTTCTGTCATCATGAAGGGAGGCCATTGTGGGTCCAGAGCTTCAGACAAGCCGCGTAGATGCATTGCGTATCCCTGGCACATCATCATATCTGATCTAGATCCAGCTCTCTGCCTGGGGCTCTGGCTGAATCTGCCAAGCCCACAGCTGTTCCTCTCCATCACTCCCTCAGTCACCCCTCTATCCATTCCTATCCCTTCTCCTCTCCTCCTCCCCTGCCCACTAATGAGAGACAGTGAGCAAATTAAAAGTATTGATTGCCATTTTGTTAACCTAAAGCATTTTTCGTCTCTCTTGTCACCTTTTTTAGACGCAGGCACTCAAGGGAGTCTCATCTTTCCTCTCTGAAATGATTCTCTGGCTGAATTAAGAATCCACCAACCTCCTTCTCTCTCTTTGTGCCAAGTCTCCTCTCTCTCGCCATCTATCACACTGCCTCTCACGCTCTCTCTGTCTTTTCTTCACAGCCACAACACTAAGACAACATCGTGGCTGGACCCGAGGTTAGCCAAGAAAGCAAAGCCGCCCGAGGAATGCAAAGAGGATGGTGAGTACAGCAGCGCCATCGTCTATTCGTTTTTCCTCTTTTCTGCTTTTCTGCCTCTTACATTCACTGATGTTAACTATATACTGGAATGTAAGTTGCTCACGGCATTAATTTCACAAGATTAAAATCTTGCCTGTTGCTCTGATGAGCTGCATAGTGGCATGATTTCCTGCAAGTCAGTGGAAGAACGTTTGCTAAATTGTGTATGCTGGTACAGGATTTGTATGTTTTAGGAGTTATGTAGAGGCAATGCTAATGTGTGTGGCAGTTGATAGGAAGCCCCGTGATATGTGTGCTTAAAACCCAGGACCAAAGAGACTGGAGGTTACAAAGACTTCTTTATTCTCAACCGAGCGAGATCTGAAGTGTCCTTTATCCACCCACACACTCGACAAACACACAACAAAAAGAAAGGAGAGAGATGAATGTCAATGCATTTTCATAGACAAATACAAATACACAAGTGAGTTGTATCTCTCTCTTCTTTTTTTTGCCCTCATCCAGCCTTCCTGCTTCCCCTTTCTTTTTGTGCGTGACCAAGAGGGGGTTTATCAACTGAGTTATAGGCGCTGGGGGGGGCAGTGCAGTTGAATATGACTCGGTATGGACAGAGATACAAAAGAGAAGTGACTATCTTGCTTACTTGTTTCTTTTTTCAGTGCATGCTTGTTTATGGTGGGAGGGTAGCAAGGTTTCTTTCAGGATGCATATTCCTGGAAGCACATAAATACTCTGGACACAGAGTGTCCAGACGGCGAGTCGTGTGAACAAATGACACC
>VVHJ01003726.1:12363-25446 GCA_015107715.1 Tylochromis polylepis | reverse complement strand
GTAAAAAAAACCCCCCCCCCCCCCCCCCCCCCCCAGGTCAAATTTAACCTGCCCTGTGTTGCCAGTTGTATGACAGACAGAGCTGAATCACATGATCAGTTTGTCTGCTAGTTACATTTGTTGGTGTATTGTTCAGTTTTGGAAATGTTGCAAATGATAATTGGAAGTGTACTAATAAACATTCCTTAGGCCACAGTCACAATAGGGAAAACGGTAATTACAGACTTGGCACAACCAAAATATTGCCACAGTGCGCAATGAACTTGTGATCTCGTTGCCTTTTAGCTCGTTGCTTTGAAAGCAGACACCAGCTTTGCGACCATTCGCAGTCAGCTGCCGTCTTCAAACCGACTTTGGTGTGTCGAAACAGCAATAACGTGGAGTCAGTCTGCTATCGGTTTGTAGCTGAATGGACTCAAGTTGGAAACTACATGCAGTCTGTTTGTGATAACATGGCAATCACCTGTGATTAAATCAGCAGAAATGACAAATCTGTTGCCATCTACATACACAGAAATTCACATTAACCAGTTACTCCAGCCAGAAATTTTGATTTGAGAAGATTTGAAACAGAAATTCCTCTACCAATAATGACCTATTTCATGCAGGATAGCAAGTGACACAGACACTCAGCCAGCTTATATGGAAATATAACCAGAATGCAACAAGTTGGCAGCCAGTTGAGCCCCTTGTTGCAGAGAGTTATTGGCAGTTTTTCTGCATTTATAAATTAGACAGCATTTATTTGCAGACCTTCATCAGAGTGAAGTGCAGTCAGTCCGAGTTGGATCATGATTGTTTAGAGACAGAAGGTGACATGTGCCATCACTTTTGGACCAGTTGGTCACTATAACTACTTGCAATCAGATGCTGAACGTGAAAAAAATTCAGTAGGCTACCACTAATGTTTTCCTAGTTGCAAGGAGGCTGCCATCCTACTTTTACTCTGTTGTCACTGAGCCATAGGCAGACAAGACAACAAACTTTTGTGAAATAAAGCTGAACAACCACCTCAGAATAAAACATCTTGGCTATTGTATAGATTTTGAAATCATAACAGGTTTGGTGCTCCTCTGCCAGCACAAGCAAACTGATATCTGAAAGGGCTCGACAGCAGTTAAATGAATTCTGTAGTTATGGGGGGTTTACAGAGATTCTGTGATCTTCTTCCTCTCCTGCTGTGTTTTTGACTATATTTACATTGGATAATTAAGTTAGCCGAAATAAAATATACCTTACTTAAGGTCGCCAAAGCTGAGATTCTACGCAATTCCATAATTTAAAAATTAGGTGAACAAATATTCCAATGGTGGAATATTCCTGCGCAGGCCTAGAAATTCAATACACACACTAATGCCTCCTCTCCACCTACAAATAAATTTCAGTGACTCTGACCTTTCATCTAGCACAAACACCTGGTCAGAAATCTAATTTTCAGAGCTCTTGACCTAACACCAGACAGATTTCTTAAAAAACTGGAAAACTAATGATATTCATACCAGCTTGCACTGTTTTGTCTACAACTGCTTCCTGCTCAACATGTTTTCATTCTCATAACTGCATAACTACGGCCTCACAGAGCTGCATTGTTTTGTTTTTCAATCAACTAGACATTAAATATTCCCTGGTGTGTACCATGAAGTTAAATAAAATTTACATCCTACATAAAGTACATAAGATGATGAAGGATTTCAACATGCATTGAGTGAAAATAGAAATGTCTGTATTTCCATTTGGTAGCACTAAACATGGAGACCTTATGCTGTTGACACATTGCCAGTTTTAACCTTAAAAAAAAAATTGCCATCCAGATCTTGCATCTTATTCAGAAGAACCCCCATGTAGTTGCTGAAACTCCCTCTTCTCTCTAAATCTTCAGACATTAAAGGGAGAAAGATCTCCAAGATGATGAAATGACACAGAAACAAAGACAAAGGCGCCTGTGAGGAATTAGTCCAAATGTGATTATGCTTTCATCTCCAAGACTTCCAATCCTATTTATCCACCAAGGACACACCACATGAGGAGATGTGCTGATATTTGCAAGGATCGCTGCTGATCTTCTCGGGGGCGTCTCATCCACTTAGTTAGTCCCAGCGGTACGAATCAAAGTGAGGCAAGAGAATCAGCTGCATAGCAGTTGATAACAGTGGCTTCAGGTCGGTATCAGCTGGATGAAAAAGTTCAGTGACTGCACCTGTTTAAAAAAAAAAGAAAAAAAAAGGAAAAAGCGCACCTGTTTGAGATATAGCTCTTATCCCCTTCAAGGTTTTCTCCTTGTGTGCCTCCAGCACTTATCTGCAAGTTCACCATGTGCCTTAAATGTTTAGTGATCAAACAACTTCTGTGTTGAAATAACCCAACTTTAATGATAACGATCTCTGGTAATGAGAGCCTGTCCTGGATAAAACACAGAAACGGGTCTTAGTTTATTTTAATTTCCTGAAGTTTAAGGACGGTCAACGCAGCATAACTTGTGGTTTCTGTGTCACTGGCCGCCGGTAGACATGATACTGAAAATAATTTGTTTTTTTCTCACCCTCACCTTCCTCTCTGCAACTTCTTCCTCTTCCCCAAATTGAAATTCACATTGAAAGGAGTCCTGGGAAAACAGTGTGGCTCATCAGGGATACAATCTTGAGGGGTACAGCAGCCAAATTTAAATTAGTTACAGTTTTTATTTTTTTATAGCTGCAGTCATTGAATTTTGTGATTGCACAATTCTCACGTGGAAAGCACAGGAGAATCGTTGAGCTCAGTAATAAGTTATAGCTGAATGCCACACCTCAGTGGGTCAAATTAGGCAAATTTCCTTATAGTTTGGAATATTAAATTTCCTGAAAGAGATTTCTGATTCTGTCACGAGGTAACTACAAGTGCACGTTGTTATGTGGGTTAATGTTCAACTAAAAGAATCTTATTTGATTCTGGGATCTTTTTAGCCACCTTACTGCCAAGCATCAACATGTTTGCAGCCTCACAGAGCTTTTGGTTCATTTGACTTTGTGTTCAGGGATTTGTTAGGGCCATAATTAGGCTGTTGATCTCTGTATTTATTTAGTTTCCAGATATATTCCTTTTGACTACCAAGACTTAAAGATCTGCCAGGGAAGATAATACGGTGGTGTGCACTTTGCTCTGCTTTGTAGGTTTTAGTAACTCAAAGTGTGTTTCTGTGTCAGCAGCCATACGAGATGTATGTAGTTCAGCCAAACTTCCACAGCCTGGTGACACCAGCCACCCCTGAGAGCTGAGCTCAGTTTAGGAGAGAAAAGCTGCCTCTGTAAATTTGGTATTGATTGGGGGAAAGGTGTGGGCGTGTGCGTGCCCATGTTTGAACCCGAGCCATGCTCTGATAAGCACTAACAGGATCGCAGGGTGGAGTCTCTGAGGTGTGACGAGACAACAGGGAGAGAGACGGAGGAAGAGGCGTACAGTATTAAGTCAGACTTTGAGTGTAGAGGAGAGCAGTGAAAGTGAAGAGTAGACGTAGAAGAAGTGCTTATACACTGGACTTAAACTGCAATACAGTGTAAAAATACTTAAGGTCCTTTATTATTACAAATTTGATAGAATTTTACTTGAAATTGTACTGTCACCGGAGTATACTTAAGGAGGAAAGCTTTGCTTTGTTGCAAATTATTTTTGTATCTGGGGGTATAATTTCTCTAAGTCAACTGTTATCTGGCAGTTGTGATTAAACAAAAGGCTAATAAGGCAAGAAATGAGAAGCCAGATGATCGAGCTTGTTATCTTCTAATCCTGTGAGATAATCACCATCCTTACTCAGGCAGAGGAATTTGTGTACTTGTAAAAGTGTGCATGTGAAGACAGTTTTTAAACAAATGTGCATAAAAGATTGTGATTAATTGATGGGCGAAGCCACTGTTATCTGACCACGGCGTTTTGGGCGTTTTAAGTGTTTTGGACGTAAAGCCTTTCATCTTAAAAGCAACTGGTAACTGCGGCTGTCAGACAGATGTTATGGTGTTTAAAAACTACAGTTTCCCTCCTAAAATGAGGTGAATAGACATAAAAAACCCAGTAGACTGTGTAGAACCTCAGCGCTGTACCTAACAGCCATATGTGAGTAAATGTTTTCACCTCTGGTGAAGACAACTTGTTCCCTCTCATGTTTAAAGTCAGTTGCAACGCATACAACCAGATTCTGTCAAAATATGCGCAGAAATGTGTGCTCGGATTAGGGTGCTCATTCCTGCATGTTCAAAGGAGCGTCGGCTTCAGTGAAGACAGAGCAGCTGACATCACAGGCACCTTGTAGTTACATAACTCGCTCTATATTTCTCCCTCACTCTATCTGCCTATATTTTTTTTCTCACCTCTTCTCTCTACCTCTATATCATCCTCTCTCCCTCGTGTCCTCGTGCCTCTTCTTTTTTTGTTTTGGTTAAAAAAATAAAATCTAGGACAGGCTTTTTACAGAACCTCTCTGTTTGCTTTTATTACCACTCTCTCATTTAAAATTGCTTGGTGGTTGTTGTTTTGTTTTTTTCTATCCTGCCAAATATTTGTTGGCCTGGAAAAAATAAACTGAATGGGCCATACTCTTGTCTCACCTCTTTACTTAATTAGCTGGTTTTCTCCCTGTAACTTGCCTTCACAGGTAAAGAGAATCCCCCCCAATAAGTAAACTAAAAGCTGTTTGTTCTCACTGTTTCAGCATGTTTAATTAGATGTCAGTTTGTCCTATCTGGAGAAGATATGCTATATATCAGGGGAAGTTATACTACATACAGTATAACGTAGTATATGAATAGACGCATAAATTGCAGGGAGGGATTATTACTCTGATCGTGCTTAATCGTATTACAGCGCCTCTTTGTCTTTTGCCTCTGTGAATCCCAAAAGATGGGACTCATGCATACAGAGGGCAGCAAACGCAGACTATTAATTACATTCTGGTCATGTGAGGAGCTTCACGGCCAAACACACAAAGTTATTATCGTGTCTCACAGGCTAGCTTCGGGCTCACACTTCCTTCTTGTGCTCTCTCCAGGGGAACTAGCAGGACCAGCATTTTACTCGTTTTTCTTTGCTTTTCTCACGTCTGCAGTAAAAAAAAAAAGAGAAAAGTAAAAGTGTATTTGTGTGTCCCTCCGATACTTCATCACTTCTGTCCAGATGGGATAGTGCTACTCCAGCCTGGGAAATGCCATCTCTCCTTTCACTGTGTTGTCAATTTAGCCAGCTCAGCGGGACTTTGTAGATAGATTTTGTGATTTTTGTGGGGTGCAGGAAGTTGTTTCAGGGGACGCTAAATGTGAAGATACACTCACCCTGCAGTGAGTGTGTGTGCACTTCTACAGGTGAGTTATTATAGATGGCGAAACGCAGTGCCCTCCTTCACCTTGAGCCTTTCTGCAGCAGTCAGGAGCGGAGTCGGAGGGGTTGGGGATGGCAGGCATAGATGTCGACAGCATGATTGATGGGTGTATTTTGAGAACATCCCCAGCAGAGCATGCCTGAGGCCTGGAGATTGGATGGAGGATTCATAAGACTGTGTGGCAGGTGTTTGTGTGACATGCAGCTTCTGAATTAAATGTCATTGTGTGGATAGCAGTGTGAATACCAGCACTGCACTTTTTTTTTAAATTAGCATAAATAGACCTAGATGATATATAAAATACTGCATTAAGGTCATTTATGTTGATTTATGATGATTTTAAGGATGCCTTTAAGCATTATTATTTATTTTCTTTTGAAAACATGAGACAAAAAGCAAAATTAACCTAAGACTCTGTACCACAGAGCTTCACTGGTGCCCAAAGTTATTAAGGGATAATAACAATCAAAAGGTCACACCGTTATATCCCTCCACACGGGTATTGAAGTTCAAGAAGTAGCGGAATATGACCCACATAATTCTGCTGCCCAGAATAGTCAGTGGTGCATTAAATGTGTACTACTCCGCAGCAACGATCCAATGCATTATTTACTTTTGTTTGAGTAATGTTTGCTGCAAACTACACTGCCTGGCTATGATAGGAAAATACTGAGACTTTTTTAAAAGTGGAGCTGTATTTGTGTGCGTTCTATAAAAGATTTACGTCTTCAAAAGGAACTGTAGGGTTTGGGTCTGAGAGCCAAAGAGAGGGTAAAGAACTGAAGTGCTGAGAGAAAGATTAATTCATAGTGTTTTTTTAACTTCAGTTTCCTTTTAAATTAAAATATACAGAACCGATTTTAATACTTGAGATCAGAGTGAATGGCTTTGCAAAGTGTGAAAACTACAGGGAAGAACGGCATTATTTTTGGATTTTTCACTATGACTTATGGTGGGAAGCACTGTACTGCAAAGTTATTAATGGCTTTTTCATTAACCATGGCCTACCATACAATGCAATGTGTTTCTTTGATTTACAAAAGTAGCATTTCTTTGTAATGACAGTAGACCTACAGTTGCACTTATTTTTCTTAACACATCTTGGGCTGTTCATCATCTGTATTGGAAATGGATGGTTCATTAAAGTTTAAAGCTTTCAGAGTGTACTTGCACTTCATTGTATTAAAAAAAGGGGATATAATTTGTATGGGTTATTATGCAGTGTTTTTACCAGGGTGGCACACTTTCTGTGGTCTATGAGGCAAAATGAGTGTGACACCCCTGTTTTAGATGCCAAGTTAGCTCACTTTAAAGTGCTCTTTGTTTGTGACTTTTAAAAAAAAGAACAGTACAAAGTTCTGCTTATTCAGGTCCGTGTTTGTTATGTTCTTCTGTACGTACTTAGAAATCAGTATCACAGTACTGAATCCTGTCTGTTGTGAAATCTTCTGAATTCTTGGAAAATGTTTGATTACAATAATGTGCCACTGTGGTTATACAAATTCATTGGCCACTTAATTAGGTACAGGTCAGTTGCTTATCAGGGAAAATATCCAATCAGCCAATCATACAGCAGCAACTTGTTGCATTTAGTCATGAAGACATGGTCAAGACCTGCTGAAGGTCAAACCAGCCATCAGAACGAGTAAGAATAGCTGGTCTGAGTATTTCAGAAACTGCTGATCTTTTGAGACATTCTCAGATATTCTTAGATATCTCTAAGTCTGAAAAAGAGAAAATATCCAGTGTGCAGCAGTTCTCTTGGTGAAAATGCCTTGTTGTGTGCCAGAGATCAGAGGAGAATCCTTCAAGCTGATAGGAAGGCTACGATAATGATAGGAAGGCTTAATTTGTGCTGCAGTATTTGGTAGGTAGGATCAGAATTTTTTATAAACAGCATGAAAACATGGATCCATCCTGCCTTGTATCAATGATTCAGGCATAATGATGTTCTAGATATTTTTGTGGTACACTTTGAGCCGCTTAGTACCAGCTGAGTATTATTTTAATGCCACAGCCTACCTGAGCGTTGCTGCTGACCACGTGCATCCCTCTGTGACTGCCGTGTACCCATCGTCTGATGGCTTCGTCCATGTCACAAAGCTCAGATCATCTCAGACTGGTTTCATGAACATAAAAGTGTAATGGCTACAGTAGCAAGGTGTACCTAATAAATGTCTGAGTGGATCATTTGACCTAAATGTAACCAAGCAGTTTTATATCAGCTAGTTTAAACAAACTTATTTACAGAGATATGTGTACTTGTATTTTTAAAAAATGAAAATGGACATGACAAGGAGACACTTGAGGATTTTCAGTAATCAGTTCATTTTCTTCCAAGAAATGGAAAAAGAACTCCTGAGTACAGTTAAGCTGAATCCTATAATTGCTGATCTTTCTATTTTATGTTTTTATTCATCTGTATGGACTCACACACTAAATGTAGTTAACCCCAATACATAATGTTATGTTATTCACAGCATCCAGGAGGCTATTATGAAACACTGTACTCTGCATAATTACCCTGTTTAACACCTAACAAAAGGATCTCACAAAATAGCTTTTTTTCTGACCCCAGCAGGATGAAAAGAGAGTTTTGGAGAGTAACGCTAGATGCAAAAAGTAAAAGAGGAGAAAGCGTGCGCATGTCTGTTTGCAGCTGCACACAGCTGTAAGTGTTTTTCACAAAGAGTTTATCCAAATAAACCTGAACTTTGGAGGCAACAGAGGAGGGGATAAGTGCCAGGTCACACTTCAGTACATCTCCTCCTGTCACTGGAATGCCCTGATAACGCACAAGCTTGTGAATTCTGCTTTTTTTTTCCTCACTTTTGTTCTACTGCTTAACTGTTGTCTGCTTGCTTTGAGTTAGAGACCAGTGAGACACTGAAGTAGAGCGAATGAAAGGAGGGTCTCCACGCCACGCAGGTGCATTTAAAAGGAAAACAAGCTGTGGAAAAAACAGTAGCTCACTGAAATGGAGAAATATACAACAGAGGAAAACACTGCTGCCAGCAAGTGACACAATTAACTGATTTGCTGTCAAAGCCACGGCTGTTGCTTTGACTTTTCCTGTCACGGCGCAGATGTATTGGTTTATTAATCATCTACTGAAAGACTAAGTAAACAATCTTTACCCGGTAGGAAAAAATATGTGTGGTTTATATCTGTTGGTCCCGTATGTGACAAATACAACAGTAAATCATGAGCACATCAGAGTGTATCAAACCCTGTCACAGCCTGTGTGGTTTTATCTTACTGTAAGCAGATTCAGCCATATGATTAACTGACAGCTGTTAGAATGACTCAGCTTGTGCAGTTGTCCCCGGGGAGTCATAGCTTGTTGGCCATGTAGTCACAGAAACATATGCACATGCTGAACTAAAGTTCGCTGCACTGTTAGTAAAGAGCTGCCAAAATTTAAACACTGCATGAAAGGCAATGTAGTTGCTGGACTTAAAGTTCATGACTGATAGCAAGGAGATTCATAAAATTCATGATGGGAGTAGCAGATCGCTTTCTTGTGTGGAGCAAAGCACAACTATCCACCAGTGTGACCCACCACCTAAAGAAACAAGGAGTGGGCGATCTGTCAGTAGATCGGTCTTATGGTCTCAGCTGGAGCTAGGATGTCAACAGCCCCTCAGCCCAAGTGCGTCATGTCAAGAGGAGTTAGCTGATGCTAACATGGTGCCAAGCAAGGTTTGGACACATTTAGAAACCAAGCATCCTTTCTGTCAGGAGTTTGTGTGTCTGATAAGTTGATGCATGTGATTTCTCTTCTAGTGGAGCTTATTGCAAAGTTTAAGAAAAAGTCATGCAAAGTTAAAATGCTGCAAATGGAGCATCTAAAATGATTAGTCCTTTCAGTATAGTGATAAGAAGAACTGACAACATGTTTGTTGCATTAAATTTTAGCTTGCCCTTTAGTGTTTCTTAGGCATTTAACATTTGAAAACCACAGATCTAACCTCCAAAGCACGGACACTCTTTCAATGTTTTTGTTAAAGAAATAACATCCTGTAGATTGCACAATTATTTTCCTCCCCTATAAAACATTTGCAGGCCAGTTTTTGCTAAAATCATTTAAACTTACATTGTTTTAATACATTTTTATTTAGTTGAACCTAGCATTAGCCCACAATTACAATACATTGTGTTATAAAACCTGATCTTAGGTCATCACCGGATGAGCCAGCTGACACGTTCCCTTAGAGGCTGTGCCTCTGCAAGCTGCTTTAAAACCCACCTCCACCTTAGTCCCTTGTGTTTTGTAGCCACAGGAACCCAAGGCACTCTATTCAAGGACACTGGCAAAAAAACCAAAACATTTTTATTACTTCAGCTGAAGAAAGCGTGCTTCCACATAATATCAGGGATTTTGATTTTTATGCTTCTGTGTCTTTGTTAATGTTTTTCATATCTACTGTCATCGGTGCTTGTTGTTTTCCGTACTGGAGGGTCTGGTTTCTCCCCTTCCAAACAGAAGGGAAGAGCATATCACCAAATGTAAATTACTACAGATGGAATAACAATTTTCAGCTTATTCAGTTTGCCATGACCAAATTAACAGTTTTCATCTTCCCTCTCTTTGTCGACTCATTGTTATATTCATTGGTGCAATATTCTTGCACTGATATCAAGGAAGAATAAGTTAGCAACCTCCACGTACACTATATCTCGCTTTTCCAGACTCCTTTTTTTAAAATGCCTTCTGTTCTTCTGCTCTAGTGTGACAGAAGATAGTAAACTGCACTTGTCTTGCAGGTGAGGCTTTTTCTTCTACGGCTCGTTTGCCCATCAACAAGCCCAGAAAATCTCAGAAATCATCCGACAGGGCCTGTGAGCAGCTCTCAAAGCACACAGGCCCCCTTTGATTGCGGTTTTGATTATGACAGACAGGATAGTCATTATCAGCACAGAACTGTAGAGTATTTTTTTAAGTGTTGATTGGAGAGGCAGCCGAGTTTATGAATTATAGGTTAGACCGACTGAGAAAATATTGAGACTGAGTTTATCACCACTTTCAGGTCCTCTGAAAATATTCAGTTTCAGTCACAATCAAGTTTATCGCTTTGTTGTTTGGTGGTTCCTGAGAGAAATAATGATGGCGGCATTATGAAGAGAGCAGGAAGACCTTCGCTTGGGAATATAAATTTACAGAGAAACAGTTCATTATATACTAATGTTTGAGTGGTGTTAAATGTTCCTGAATTTTCCTTTCAGGTTTTCACTACTGCAAATTTCTGCTGAACTTCACAGTGGGCCGTGGATAATCTTAAAATAAATGGCTCAGTTTTTCTGCAAACACCACTATTTATCATTTGAACAGTGTGGTTGTTGAATTCACAGGTAGTCTGAGTATATTAATGTTCAACTGGGCAAGTGGGCAGCAAGTTCTGTCCCTGGGACAGAAACAAATAATGCTAATACCTTATTTCATCTGCCGAGACATGCTGGCTTTAAATGTGTGCACAATGTGCTTCTTCTTTTTGCAGTAGCTGATGTCTACAGTGGGGTTTTTATCAGACAGGCAGAGGTTTTGCCAAGAAAGTTGCAAGTCAAGTTGCAGTCAACAGATTTCAGCTAAAGGCTTAAAAAGGTTCAATAAGTTATGATATTTTTCTTTTTTACACTTCTTTATAAGCTCTACAAGTTGCTTTTTGCTTTTATTGTGAAACAGTAACAGGAAATGCTTTTATCAACCAGGTTAGCACCGACTGTGTTAAAAATGCATTTCAAAAAACAAGATGTTGATTATTCATTCGGGTTTTAAATACTGGAAGAGAATAGCTGTGCAAACAGCTGGTTAATGAATACTTGCACCTCTTACTCTGCAGCTCGGCGACCAAATTTTGTGTGTCCTGCTAAGAGGCCAATTTATTGACTGACACCTTTATTAATGTGAGGTTGTTTGTTGAGCTCCACTGCTAACACAGTTGACAAAAGTCTTGAGTGGTGGCTTTAGTATTGAATTAAAGATGAAATAAAAAGTGTTAAAAAAAGAATTGGGTTTTTTTTGTTTTTGTTTTTTTACAGCTTCAGTTAGGATGTGAAAATGTACAAGGCTTCTTTATCTTAAAAAAGTCAAAGTTATTTTATCTTAAAATAAAGCAATATGCAGACCAGTGGTTTCTTTGTATTTATAAAGGGCTTTAAGGAGAAAATTATTTGATTGATTTAAATCAGTATTTTATGTGTGTCTGCCTTTAAAACATCATGTGATTGGCTGTTTAGATATTTTCATGAACGAGCAGTTGAACCTCATACCTAATACAGTTACCTGTTGCTTTTTTAGCTGACAGCTGGTGAGTTTCAGGCTCAGTTGTGCAGTTAAACCTAATGTTAGAAGTCACTTCAGTCACTGGACTTACTTAAAGTTGATTGTCTCTTCATGCGTTTGCACATCTGTGACTTCTGCCTGTGATTTAAGCATCTATTACCACTTGTTTCAGACTTCTTCTTGGTCTGACTAGAGATATATATGGGGTCACTGTTATGTTTTAGAATAAACTTGGGCTGAATCGGATGCCTCCCTTATGTAAAAAGTGTCTTGGATTATCTAGTTGTCTTATTGTGATGGATAAAAATAGAAGTATTAAAAGCTTTCACAGAGCTGCAGAGAATGTGCCTCTGAATACAGACCAGGTGGCAATTCAAAAAGAAGCAGAAATAATTAAGACGGTATTGTAGTATTGAAACAGCTACTTTGTCGTCCGTGGCCTTTCAGGCACTTTTCAGCTTAAGTTTGAAGTTTAGAAATTGAGGCTGGGCTGCTACTTACAAAGAATGCAATCTGCAGTAGGTAAGTCTGTGGCAACAACAGTCCATTTATTTCTTGTTAGATCTTTATATATTGTATATTTTATTGAATTATAGAGCTGATTTTGTGTTCTCAAATGTGCTTTTCACACCTTCTGTCAGTTAGTGGACTTCGTGCCAGTGTTGATCAGTAGAAACATACATTAATCAGCTGAGAGAAGTTTCTCTCAGGAGGCTCAGTGCTCAAGCCTGAGCCCTCGAGTGGGCTCCATTCAAAGGTGACATGATAGATGAAGCCCTGTGCAGTACACTATCCAGTAAGACAGAACTTTAATTTTTGGTGACTACGAAAGGCTCAGGGGCACTGAAAATGATTCAGTTCACCTTGTTTGCTTTTCAAAAGGTGGAAAAATGAAAGAATGGGGGGTGGAGGGGCAAGAAACAAGGTTCTGGTGAATCCCTGCGGTGTCTGAGGGCTGTGTGGTTTGCCACCTTCTTCTTAAGACCAAATTGGAAAAAGTAGAATAAAAAATGCACAAGCTTGTGAGCGTGAAACCTAACTTCAAAAAGTTTTGGAGAGAGCGCATGTGATAAGGTAATGTAAGAAAGAGGAAAGAGAAAGAGAGAGATTATGGAGCATAATGGTGGCAGAAAATATGGGAAGATGCCAGGAATACCTCCTGCTGGTAGTAAGAAGCCCTCCACCTGTGACTGCAGGATGAATGTGGTGGCATGACTAGCAGTCGTAAACATTTTTCCACTCACTTCAGGGCTTCATCATAAGAGCTCCTACCTGAAAATTCTGCAATGGCTTGACATTTCCTTCCACTGATAAGAAGCACTGGTTTTATATTGCATATAAACACACACACACACACACACACACACACACACACACACACACACACACGTTCGCACATTCTCCCAACTTGTCCCTAGGAGTAAGTGCTTCATTGGAGGCTGCTGACAAAGAGGTT
>VVHJ01003726.1:0-12343 GCA_015107715.1 Tylochromis polylepis | reverse complement strand
AGACTACACTCAGCGGAGCCAGACAAAAGAAAGCGAGCAAAGAGACAATCCTCCTAAGTTCAGCATTTATCATCACACTGCACAGTAACAGAAACAGCACTGCAGTGTGGGCGCATTTGTGTAACGTATGTGAGGCACTGAGGCCATAATACCACATGAACACATTTAAGGAAGACTATGTAAGTAATGCTGAATTATAGCCAGTAATCACAAGTAGCAGCTAGCGAAGACATTTAAATGCTTTTGAACTAACGGTACAGAAAAGTGTTTAAGTCTGCAGACTAACTTTCACTGTTTGATAAGGTTTATTCACTAAGGGAGGAGGGAAAAAGAAGGTAAATAGCTATTATGGGAAATGAATGAATGTGTTCCCTTTAATTGATTTGGGAGTACAATGATTTTGCTACAAGGAAGTCTTATCGGCAAGAAACATGAGTAATCAGGGAATCAGAAAGATTTACTGATATAAACATTTATTATCAACAGTTAATTTAGACAACCCCAATTCCAAAAAAAGGTGGGAAGCTGTACAAAATCTAAAATAAAAGCTGAACGCATTGATTCGCAACTTTCATATACCCATATTTTATTCACAATAAAACACAGAAAACATGTCACATTTTTAAACTGAGAAAATGTACCATTTTAATTTTAAAAAAATGGGTTATTTTGAATGCCTCACAAGTTGGTTACTTGGTACTAAAAAGAAATAGCTAAAGAAATATTTTGCAGCTGATTACATTAATCGGCAACATGACTGGGTACAAAAGGAGGGTCTCAGAGGCAGATGTTCACCAATCAAACTGTGGAAAAATTTCAGAAAAATGTTCCTCAACAGAAAATTGTGACGAGTTTGAATATCTCATAATATACAGTACATAATTTCATCAAAAGATTCAAGATTCAGAGATTCTGGAGAAATCTGTGTCCAAGGGCAAGACAGAAAATCAATGTAAGATGCCTGTTTTCATCCGTCCCTCAGCGGCACTGCATTATTCTGCATGATTTTGTTACTACACGGGCTCAGGAACACTTCCAGAAATCACTGTCTGTGAAGGCAGTTCACCATGCCATCCACAAATGCAGGTTAAATCTCCGCCATGCAAAGAACAAGCCATATGAAAGCATGATCCTAAAATGCCACCATCTTCTCTGAGCCAAAGCTCATTTAAAGGGGATGGAGGCAAAGTGGAAAACTGTTCCGTGGTCAGACAAATCAAAAGAAAAATCCAGAAAGAATCTAAATTCTTTCTGGAGAGGGACCGTTTAGTTTGTTGTCAGCGCTCAGTTCAAAAGCCTAGGTCCCTACGTCTAGCAGCTTGCACATCTAGAAAGGCACCGTCAGTGCTGAGTGGTACACTATATCCAAAAGTATTCACTCATCTGTCCAAATCATTGAATTCAGGTGAATCACTTCCACGGATGTATAAAATCAAGCAGCTAGGCATGCAGACTGCTTCGACAAATGTTTGTGAAAGAATGGGTCGCTCTCAGGAGCTCAGCGAATTCCAACAAGTCCAGTCATGAAATTTCCTCACTACTAAATGTTCCACAGTAAACTGTTAGTGGTAGGGGGTTTCTCCACAGTGGTAAACATGGCCCTGTCCCCAGTTTTTCTGCACCATCAGATTCAAATTGTGCTCATTTTTCTTAACCCTGTATCACTAAGTGTATCTCATTTTCAGAAGGTTCAACACTCCACTTTAAAAAAATTACATTTTCTGGAAATTATTTTATGGTTACAGGCTTTACAGGGTTAAAATGTTTAAACATTTGAACTGGCTTTGTAGCTATCTCGTTTCCAGTGACTCTCATCATTTTACTACTTGTGTATTTTTACCCTCAGGCTTCAGTGCTATGTTGCTGTGTTCCCGTATTTTAGTGTTCGAGAACCATTGTCAGAAATGACAGTCAAAAGAATAAAAGTAAGAGCCAAGTTTTAATAAAATCAAACTATTCTTAACAGAGAATCAATTTGCCTTCTTCTTGTTATTGAAGGCAGGGACTGTTTTTGTTCCAGTAAATAATCTGTGGACGTTTTAATAGAAAAGCTTTTCATTAGAAGAGTGCTGGGATGCATGACAGAGTCCTTTGATCTCCTTTATTTGTCTGCATGCAAGTGTGTGTGTGTATGTACCTCTGAATATGAGTGTAAAGTAAGTAATATGATTTGTATGTACTTTATATACAGGTGTGTAGGACCTAGCAAAGGTCTAGCAAAAAAAAGAAAAAACACTCTAAGAAATGTTGCTGTGTTCACAGAAGGTATTCCCGTGGGCTGTCAAACTGCTCACAGCACTGCTGTATCACTCACACTCTGCGTGTGTGTGCAAGTATGCATTTTAGTGTGTGTGCAGGAAAAAACAGTGCATCTTATGAAACTTTAATCGTTTGTTTGGAGGAGATGGGGGCATGGGTACAGAGAGGCACATGGCACGTGCACTCCGTAGCATTGGTGCAATAGTGCTGTCTGCAACAGAGGAGCAGTATGCACTCAATCGAGTCTGATGGGTCAAGGGGTAATATTAAACACACTGAATGGAGTGACCGTAGAGTGTATCATAGCTTTGGTGGATCCCTGTTTATGTGTCTTTGTCACAAGCTGCAGTCATGCCTACAACAAGCTGCAAGGTCCAGGAGAGCCTGAGGTGCTTTAGTTCTCCCTCTGGTTGCTTCCCTTTCTGATTAGGAAGCATTTTCTCTGCTGTTATCTCTACTCTCATCCTGATTAACTTTGCATTGTCACTAATCAAAGCTGGTCTAAATCTAAGCCGAGCAGGACTAGAACACACTGTCCCTGAGCTCCACGCTAGATTCAGCTTAGATGCTATTTCGGTACGAGCCTCTAACAGTAAGTACCCAAGTTGGTTTTGAATGATTACACTATTATGCTAAAATTCTGCAGTCTACATGTGGGAATATGTTTTAAATGCTAATTGCTCATATCCTGAAAAGCAAAGGGGGAACTCCTAGGCATTCTTTTAAAGAGATGTGCGCTGCCAGTGAGCTGTGGGTATAGAAAAGAGGAGACGGAGCAAAACTTTGAAAGTCCTGTCCGGTATGACTGATAACTGTCAGAGCTGGAAGGAAGATCAGCTTTGATCACTGCAGCGTGTTCTGCAGTACATCCCACGTATGGAAAGAGGCCAAGGTGGCAGAAACATCTGTGCACTCACTCTGTTCAAAAGTTATACACCACTTGGTGTAACAAAGTAAAGTTTTCAATCTGACCAGGTAGTCAATGACAGCGGTTACAACAGCTATTTTAGGCATTGCCAAAATCTTGTTCTGGCATTAATGGATCGTTTATGGATTGTAGAAGATTAATCACAAAGGGAATTTTCTAATTTTTTTTCCTCTGTCACCACTTTGAGGTTACATTTGATGTTTTGAGTGATATTCCCCATCATGTATTGCATGGATTTGCTCTCGTTATGAAAAGTTACACAAATTATACACTGGCTTTTCATTTAGAAGTATTGGATGAAGGTTTTAGTTTGTCAGTGCAACGAGGTCCTCTAAATTGTAGCATTTCAATTTAATTTTGCTTGTTAACTCATAATGTTCTCATTTAATAGTTTTTCTGTGGTAAATCCATCTAATGTTGTTCTGTGGAGGGCTTAGTGGGCATGACTCACATCTGTTGTTTTGGCCTCAGTGGCAGTTTGACAATTCAGGTGATTTGGGGGTTTTTTTAAATGGAGATAAATTTTGGGTTCAGTTGGAATTATCTTCCTGCAAACATCACCCCAGACCACATACCATGAGATATATTTGCATATATTTTATGTGCTGTTCACTCATAGTCTGTGTTTTATGTATAGACTATATATAAAAGATGGACAACGCTACAGTGACTTACACCACCTGGTTTGTGAACTTGCATTTTGATGCTTTGACTTTATCTTAATGGTCTTGATGGAGCCATTTGCCACCCTGAGATGATGGAGTGCTTAATTATCATGCAAGCTTGGCTATCCAGGTTCATCCATAGACTGTGAAGGTTCATCACACAGACATAGATATCTGCTAATTAGATTAAGCAATGGGCTAATAAAATGCTGGAATCTCACTCACTAAAACTGGGGCGTAAATTAACACATATTACTACAAAAGCTCCAGTACACCATAATAACATTTAAGCAGGCATGTTATATAAAAATTAACAACAGGAAGGTAAATACAGGATTATCATCTATAGAGACCAAAGATGTTTCATTATACCTGACTTAAACATGTTTCTCTCTGCTACACAGGCATACAGGCCCTGTGATAGGCACCGGGGCAGATATTTCTTGGGCCCTTGACTGCTGTCACACTGGACAGGTCACAGGGGTAACACATAGAAACAAGCAACCATTCACACTCACATTCACACGCTCACATCTACAGGCAGTTTAGAATCACCCGTTAGCCTAACCCCATGTATGTCTTTGGACTGTGAGGGGAAGTGGAAGTACCACCGGAGTAGTAGAGCGAAGTCCTGCAGACCTGGGGAGAACATGCAAACTCCACACAGAGTGACTGCTGCGAGGCAACAGTGCTAACCACCACACCACCGTGCTGCCCTATCACACAGCAACAATCAATAATACCAATAGCATCATTCCCACTTTTAATTAGCACCATGGACAGCAACTGCAGTTAGAGGTTGGGAGAATGGACACATTTAGTCAAGCTTATGCGATACCAGGCTACATTAACAGAAAGACAACTGTAATGTCTATAAGCATGGAAGAAAAGAGAGAAGCCCATTAACCACAGGTCCTCATTCCTGATTCAACAATCATTTCTAATGGAGCAGCTCCTACATATATCACACATATATATATTACAGTATGAAGTATATGACTGCCATGTAATCCAGAGGTGCCCGTTTGATATTTATGTCAACCGGGCCTCTCCTACCTCCTGAGCCCTCGGGAAAGTTACACCTCTATGGCACATTTATCCTCACTGCATTGGTCACTTTGCATGCTGATGACGACATCATCAAGCAGCCACAATCATTTATACTCGCCGTAATGGTGCTTTTGTCCATTTGTATTCTTCTCCAGCACTGTTGCAGAAATCTCCCTGCGTGAGTTCTGTGCCATCTGGGAATCCATGTGGTTCCGCATGCACGTGTCATATAAACGTCAGTCACAGGTCGTGCCAGCCTCAAGTGGCCACTCACGGAACTGCAGATTTTCAATAGCTCTGTGCTGGCTTCATTGCTTACACCAGGAGATTGCTCTTTATTTAATATGTCATTTAGATTCTTATCACAACTGTTGTATTGTTTGATATGACATTTACAGTATCTGTAATGTACTGTTTATTGTTGGGAGCTTAAGCCAGTCCCTAACTTGTAACATTTAGAGGTGTTATGAGAGTAAAACTTCACTAATATGTACCAACTGATGCTGTTTAGACTTAACACCCTGCCGGTTTGTGCTCATTCTAGTTTTATTCTGTTAATTTATGAAAAAAGTTTCCATATTTAAAAAAAGTATATTTACACCTTGGTGAAGGTGAAGGACATAAATATTTTACGGATTTAAATTCAGCCACTAGATCTATCAGTATTTGGTGCAGTTTTACAACTTCTTTCTCAGAGAAGTCTGCATTTGATGCACAGATTTAAAGAGGCAGTAGCCTTTTAAATCCATCAGTGTGACAAGTTGCAAAGGAAACACAGCTAGGTTTTTATCTTGTGTCTTATTGCCATCAGTGTTTTTTTTTAATAAAAGATGAAATTTCCAAAATATAGATGAGAAATAATCCTTCCAGTTATCATGCTAATGTACCATCAAATCACTGACAATTACCAAACCGTAAAATGGCGCTGTAAACTTAATCTCCCACAAACATGTTTTCGTGCCACATCAACATGCTGATGCAAGTTCACTGAATAAACAAGCCCTTCATTATGGCTGCTGTTCTTTCTTTTTTTGTTGTTGTTGTTGTTGTTTTTTTAACAGAGCTTCCGTACGGCTGGGAGAAAATCGATGACCCCATTTACGGCAGCTACTATGTCGAGTAAGTTCAGTACATCTTTAATACATAATGACTTGCTTTTGATTTTCAGCATAGCCCGCTTGTATCGCATTAATCATATTTATTAGGAGCAAACTGGCGAAGTAGCCAGAAAAGAGTTACTCTTAATGTCTGCTTGCTGACGGCTCACTGTTTGTTTGCAAGTTTATGTGCTTATCTGAAGCCCTCATCATGCATCTGAATGCTACAGAGGAACTGCTGCAGTGGCCTGTCCTCTGTATTGAACTGCACGTCCCCTCTCTGTTTCAGGGGTGCCTCTTTTTTTCTCTTTTTTTTGTGGCTGGATGCTTTCCACTCTGGGGCACTGGGATGCTGCTCTATTTTTAGACTGGCAGGGGGAAGTCATTTGGCTTGACTTTGCTTTAAAAAAAACCTGCAGAGTGACACTTGAATACACTCTGCCTTATATACTGCGCATCCCTCTTGAGATGCTCTTTTTGTCTCCCTTTGTCATCATGTAAATATCATTAAAGAAGCTGCAAGACCTTGAAATTATATAACTACATAAAAATAAAGTTAAGCTGTTTTGTAATTAGGACTGTGATACTGGGGTGTTCATTAAAAGATAAGGAGAGAAGAGAACGTTGTTGTGTGTGTGTGTGTGCGCGTGTGTGTGTGTGTGCGCGCGCGCGTGTGTGTGTGTGCGCAGTCTTAAATATGGAGAGAAGTATCTAATGATGACTAATTATTTCATACTGGCAAATTACGGCATTTGTAGTCAGTGACTATCTCCCCCCTGTACATACTAAATTAAGATCAACGTGGGACATTAAAGGAAATCGCTGTTCCATGTGCAGGGTTACTCCCAGCCACCGATTCACATAATTCTGGTTACAAGACAAGTTGAATTACGGAAGAAATCAATCGTTTGTTCTTTTTTACTCAGCAGAACTGTTCTGCGGCTGTTACATAATCTGGGGACTTGCCATTTAATTAATCATCATAGCTATAGCTGCCGTAGTGCTACGTTTGTTAGATCTGATCTTTTCCAAGAAGGAGCTAAGATTGGTGTGCTGGTGTAAGTGTGAAATCTAAAATCTCCTCTCTTTTTTTTCTGTTGTTATCTCAGTCATATAAATAGAAGGACCCAGTTTGAGAACCCAGTCCTGGAGGCTAAAAGGAGACTTCAGCAGCAGCAGCAGATGCAAAGCCAGGGTCTGTCCTCACTGCCCCTTCCCACCATCTACAGAGGTAAGAACGCCTCATTTGGCTTTATGGGAATTTATTAGTAGGGTATATATCCATTTATTAAGCACCTATATATTAAGAGATTAATATTGCAGTATAATTAAGGAACATTTATAAAGCTATCTGTTAAAAATCCCATTTAAAAAAAAATTTTTTTTGTTTATTAATGTGTTTCAGAAAGCCTCTCAGGAGCTTTAATTATAAAAGCAGATGCAGGAAAATTCTCTTAAAACCTTCAATTATACATGCAAATGCTGGGAAAGTGCTTTAATGAATGCAATTCATTCTAATTGTCAAACTAAAGATAAACAACGTGAAATAAAATTGATTCAATATTTGAGCCCTAATTCTCCTTTGCAGGTGTTGTTCAAAGCATCTTTAACAACAAAGTCCTTGGGTTGAGTTTTTAAGTTGATTCTGTTAATGTAATCCCACCATGTTCAGATCAGGGCTCTGTGGAAGCCAGATCTCCTCTTGGAGCACTCCTTGAAGACTCTTCAGGCAATATATAAAGCTAATATATAAATAGTAATTTGTCTAATCAAAACTCTAATAGAAAAAATGTGTAAATTTAAGTATAAGTAACAATGACAGGCTTAAAACACCAGGCAGTAAGTGAAAAGTCATGTGTGCTGTACACATAAAACTTAGCCCCAGCGTAGCCCCGGGGTCTGAAATTCAAGCCTCTGAATAAGTGTCTCTTCTAATGGCCAGCAGAGGGCAACTCCTCCTGGATGCATAACCAGTCTAAATATATAAAGGTCTATAAGGAATTGACCCTACTTTTAACTTAATTTATGAAGTTTTTGGTGAGTTTATGGTCTCAATAGGTATATTCAAGTGTTGTTAAAAAAATGTGGAGTTTAATTTGTGAATTATGGTCCCAAACAATTAAATTAGATAACAATAAAGCAGATTATGTTTTAGTGTACACTGACCTCAAGACTGATCCTTATTTATCGCCTCCTGCATTGGAAAACCAAGATGTTAAATTCCCAGATATGAATTTCCAGGCTTGAAAATGAAGCAGGGTGGCAACGTAACAAGGTACTAAGCTCTTCTTACCTCGAATATCATGTCCAGCAGCATTGCAATCACTAACACTTTCAAACAACATAAAATGATTTGAATAGATATTGCAAACTATTTATGCACTGATGCAATTTTATATATGCCATGGCCTTAGAGATACGCAAAAGTCATATAATCAGGAAAGCTGCGTGTACGAGTAAGACGCTCTTTGAAAGAAAACGTTTTAAAGCCTGCACGTCAACAGCAAATAAATACTATTCATATAAAGGATCTTGCCTTTTTTCCCAAGGGCTTTCCTCATAAAGATTATTTTATGCTGATTGACAGTAGGATATATCTGTCAGTTTACACCTATGCCTCATTAAAACGGTGGGTGGAATGCATTTTGGTCAGACTAATAATACCTATTGGCCATATAAATAGAAGTCTTCCTAAGAGAACATGTGGGTTTCAGTGTGATCCACTGTTTTGTTTAATGACTGGTTTGCTGCTATCTGATTCTATTCTCTGTCAGTTTGTTACAGTAGGATGTGTACTGCTAGAAAAAACTGTCTGGACCAGAGAAGTGGAGGTTTGTTTCTGTAGTAATGTTGTTAGTCGCGACTCTGAGTGAAGAGCCTGTCTCTTTTGTTCAGTCCAGTGAGGCTCTTTTTCCTCCTCTCTACCCACCTCTGCCTCCTCCTTCCTTCTCCTCCTTCTTTTCCCTTCAAACTTTGACGCCAGTGGAGGATGCCAGCCCCTGTGCCACCCTCCCCAGATCCCCCCACGTCCAGGTCGGCCTGGTGCCCGAGCGCTGCCACAGCCTCAGCGACCTCTCCCGCTCGCCAGCTCTGGGCCGCAGGACTGCTTCATATACCAAATCCTCCTCCGCCGATGTCTCCCCACTCCGGCGTGTTCTGACTCGGCGGATGAATATGTGCCCCAATCACAAGCAGAAACAGCAGCCCCTTCACGCACCCGCCTGCGCTGTAGTGCTAGAGCAGCCAGTCTGTAGCCCCTACTCCCTGTGGCACTTTGTCAGTAAGTAGGCCAAGAAAGATGCACAGGAGGCTGACTCTTGTTCTTGCGGCTGCCTTCGCTTGTTTGACGCACTGTAAGCATGGTAACTCGCAGGCAAGCTTTTTCCCTTGAGTTAGTTAAAATATTTGTGAAATGACCATGCCCTATCACCTGCCCTATCACCTGGGAAGAGCAGGTACTGAGGAGCATCGCTTAGTCTGGACCAGTGACTGCTTACAAAGGATGCAAAGTTGCACGCTAGCCATGTCTCTTTTCCGAGTCAAAAAGATGGGGGACTTGGTTAAGTGTGACTAAGCTTGTTGGCTGAGATCCTCTCATTCCGACTCCAGGCACTCCTCCATCAGAAAATTTCCCAGCTCTCCCTCCTTCAGAAATCTTCCAGTTCTTCCCTAACCTCACCGAGCATCTTATCCTGGAACTGATCCCTGATTGTCAGCATGGCATTTGCTGAATTTTGCTGTTTTCTTTGCAAATTTGGGATGGAACTGAAGAACTGCACCACTGTGGCTGTCTGCACCTCTTCTGCCCACTGTGTCCCAGCATGGGAGACGAGGACAGAGTGACAGTTTAGTGTATTTGGGGTGTGCCAAGAGGGACTTGGATTGCAATGGTACCCTGCACGGAAGGCAAAACTTTTGAACCACACCTGCATCTTTCAACACCACCTTTGTCCGAGTTTGCTGTTTTGCTGCTGCGATCATACCCTTCCAGTTTTCCTGTGGCTACACCCATATCTTATTGAATAAGCTTTACCCTTGCCCCCCACCCTGTGAGCACTGCCCCTGCACCAGCTTTGAGGTCCTTTTAGTGATTGCAATTAAACCTAGAAGGAAAGACGTTTTATTTAATTTGCTTGTTTTTATCCTTTTGTAGAGAAGCCGCTGTTCACACGGGACCCCACCCAGCTGAAAGGCAGTTTCTTGTCCACATCACTCCAAAAGAGCAACATGGGTTTTGGCTTCACTATCATTGGAGGGGATGAGCCTGATGAATTCCTCCAGGTCAAGAGCGTTATCCCCGATGGGCCTGCCGCAGCTGATGGAAAGATGGCCACAGGTAAGCTTCAGGCATGACTGACACACAAACTGAGAGAGAGGCTACTTTCACTGAATCGCTTTTCTTTACCTGTAGCTAACCAGGAGCTCTCTTGAGGCAGTGTTAAGTACGTAATCCATAGCCGTATTCACACACAGACACCGAACAATGATCTCTGCTCAATAAACTAGAAGCTGAAGGTCACGTAGATAAGTTATCCTTGCAAATTTAAAATAATGGCATTTCTCATGGCTGGCATGCATTTGCACACGATCACGCTCACAGATTGTTGCACAGAAGAGCAATTATATGAGGCCTTTCTGCTTGCAGTGTCTATTCTATATATCAGCATGCAGTGAAAGAAATGAGGTCAGCCTTTCTTTCACAGTGCAGCCCAAACAAAGTCAAATAAAAGCTCATTAAAGCAGCACACAGTATAGTATCCATTTCACAGCAGTGCTTACCTGAACTCCCCTTGCGTTTTTTTGTTTTATAGAACTTTCTGCTTGTAAAGATATTTCAAAGGGAACGCAACTAATTGCATTTCAGCTTCAGAAACCTGCTATGACATTATGAATGATACTGCCACTAAAAGGAGCTCTACCCCAGTCGGCTTCACTTTTTGCTTCTTGCATGTCAGTGCCATTTATCCATATTCTTCCACTTATTTGATTCAGGGTCACAAGACAGACTGAAGCCCGTCTCAGCTGTCACATGGCAAGAGGCAGGGTATGCAATAGATAGGTCATCAGGCTATTGCAGGGTTAACACAGAGAGACACACAACCATTCAAACTTGTATTCACACCTGATGCTTTATATCAGTTTACACTGTTTTGGTTTGACTTACCCAGTTTTATAGACAGAGATGTGTGTGCCTGTCATTAAATATAATAATATGACCCAGTTACTCGGGCAGCACAGTGGTTAGCACTGTTCCCCCTGAGTTAGACTCCACCATCTGGCCGGGCCTTTCTGTGTGGAGTTTGCATGTTCTGCCCATGTTCGCTGAGTTCTCTCCAGGTACTCTGGCTTCCTCCCAAAGACATGCAGTTAGTGGGGTTTGGTTATTTTGTGATTATGAATTGCCCTTAGGTGCGAATGTGAGTGCAAATGGTTATTCTCTCTCAGTGTTATCCCAGAAGACAGCCTGACGACCTGTGCAGGGTGGATCCCGCCAGTGGTAGCTAGGATAGCGTCCAGCCCCACTGCGACCCTGATAAGGACAAGCGGAAGAGAATGAATGGACACAGTTACTCAAAAAACCCCACAAACTTGTGTTCCTTTTAAGTATGGGCAGAATTGCACTTGTAGAGTTAATCAAATACAAGAACAAAACTGTCATGGTCCTGGGTCTGTGACCCAGTGTTTTGAGTTTTCGTGGTTTTTTGTCATTCTGTATTATGTTTAAGCCCACTTGCTTTATTCTATGGTTCCTAGGTTATTCGGTTTAGATTTAGTTATTAGATTTCCCCCTGTGTCCTTGCCCTCTGTGTCTCCCTCTGTGTGTCTGTGTTTATATTGTGGTGTGAGTTCTTATGCCGTGTTTCCCCTCGTGTTTTATTCTGTTATGTTTATCGGTGTTCCCCAGCTCGTGCTCCTCCATTTTCCCTCTCTCCCTCCAGTCTGCGCCTCTGTGTACTTCCTGTTTTACTTTGATAGTCTCTCGTCAGTGTACGTCATGTTGTGTTTGCTCTTCCCCTGTCTCGTTATGGTTATTCATGTCAGCTGTGCTCCCTGTGTGCTCTCACTTCCCTCATGATCCTGTGTATTTATGTCCGCGTCTCCTTCAGTCCCGTGTCGCGTCGTACCCTCATCATGCTGTGTGTTTTCCTTCCGTGCTCCCTGTGATCGTTGTCCCTTGTTTCCAGGTATTCTAGTGCTTAGTTATTTGTTTACAGTTTCTAGTTTAGTTTGCAAGTTTATTTTGTTGTTTTTGGCACTGCAATAAAGCAGCCTCTTTGAGTTAATTTTCCGTGTACGAGTCCTGCGTTTGGGTCCTACATCCTGCCTGCTTGCCACACAGCCGT
>VVHJ01003725.1:0-11641 GCA_015107715.1 Tylochromis polylepis | reverse complement strand
AGCTGGTGTGTGTGCGTGTGTGTGTGTGTGTGTGTGTGTGTGTGTGTGTGTGTGTGTAACCCCAGGGGCCAAAGAACGAGATGTTATCCTGCTGACCTCCAGTCCTCTCCAGTTGGACAGTTTGTTTACACATTTCATTACATGTACGAGTAAAATGTCACAATAAGCTACAAAGGGACCAGCCTGCCATCGAAAAAGCATAGAAGCTTCACTTTTTTTTTCTCATTTCAAAAATTCAACATATGTTTAATTTTGTTGGACGTTTAGGCACTTCTGCAGCCATTGTGCAAAAGTTTCTCTCCAGCTGCTCTCACAATTCTATGCAGCAATAATTCAGAGAAAGAGAAAAAATAGTCATGCGTTTAACAACTATTGTGCACGGACACGGAGGCTTAATGCATGAGCTGCAGAAGCCCCCCGGAGCCTGCCAGGACGTGCCACGCAAGCACAGCCTTTTCAATCAAATCAAATCTCCATGCGCCATAGCTGGAAACTTTGGCCTTCACCATGGAGGGAAAATGTCTTATCCTGATAATTACACTGGGATATAGAGATTGCATTGCCACAGGGTATGAAATACTCCCATTGCTAAAGCTTCTTAGCGCTGCTGCACTAGACTGGATGAGCCTAGCAATGCAGCTACGGTCCGACCGTGTTTGATCCTTGCAAAATAGGAGAAAATCAAGCACAGGCATGAAGTGCTGAAGTCCTACAAGATTTCATTGCTTGGGAGCAGGGATGAACATGTGTACATACGGGTGCATTAGTGGAAGCAGCTTTAATTTTAGTAAAAGAAAAGTGTAAAAAACACTTGAAACTAGTAAAACTAAAGGGAGGTTTCTGGTTTCTGGAAATGTACAGTAGTGTCCAATGATTTTTTTAGAAATAGGTTCAGGAATTTATAGAAAAATGTGTAAACATACATTGAAATACAGTATATAAGGGAAAAAGAGAGTTTGTAAAATTTTGGTATGATCACCTTTATTCCTCAACACAACCTGAACTCTCGTACTTTGCCTCCGGTTTTGAGTTCTTCTCCTCGTATACCAGCGCTGATGTAGTCTTGTCTGAGCAGCAGAAGCTACTCTTTTTCTTGTTTATATAACTATGATAATACTGCAGTAGCTACCTGCACCTTAACAGCAAGCAGCAGATTTAGCTTTGTGATGGTGTTACTGGCAGTGCTCAAAGTGACCAAAGCGGCAGTGTAAAGGGCCCTTAAACCTCTTCTTTGGATGCTGGCTGCCCATTGTTCTATTCTCTGTTAAGATGATCTCACATTACATTGGTAAAGTTGAGGTCCAGGCTCCGGGGAGGCCAATCCATGATGGATAGTGTTTCACTATGTTTTTTCTGTCAGGGAATGTTTTTACTGAATTACAGTGTGTTTACGATGATCATCATGGTGAAAACTAAAGCTGTTTCCTATCACACACTATCCAGATGGTATTGCTCGGTGGATGCCCAACACCATGACAGAGCTTCCACTGTGTTTTACATTTCTCTCATACCTCCTCTGTACATATTGAAGGTTTATTTGATCAAAAAAATTCCACTGAGACATTTTCAGAACAAGATTTCAGATGCTGTTCATCTGCTGCAGATAGTTTTTTTTTCCAGGCCTGTCATTTAGTTTTCTGTCCTCTGCTTGTCCAGTTTCCTCAGATTTTTTAAGGGCACACTGCACACAATGCCAATGTATGTAAAGGTTTCAGCTAAATAGGCCTTTAGGAGTCACCTTGTTGGTGTAAAAATTCTATTTGTATGCCAAACTGTGTTATCGAACTAAAGAAAAGGGAGTCATTTCATCAAGTTCCATCTTAAAACTGAATTTAACTTAAATTAAAGCATACAGGATTTTAAATGATTAAATTCTACATGGGGTTTTTTATAACATAAAATATCTGAATAGACTAGTGTAGGAGGGGTTCTGCCATTCTGCCTCCCACTGACAGACAAGAACTTTTCACACTTTTTTAAGAATCAAGTTGGAATATTTTCCACAGACACCCTTTCTTACATGTAGCACACACCAGGATATAAACCTGCTTTAGCTGCATTCACTCTAATGGACATTTGGTTTAAGGGTGACACTTGAGTAGAAGATGCAGAAAATAGGACTTGCTCACTGCAAATTCACCAGGCGGTTACCTCCTTATTCTCACATGGTCACAAAAAAACAAGGCAGTTAGCACGTTAAAGATCGTTTCTCACACACACCACCTTCAAGTAATTTCTAGAACATTTATAGCCCACTGTATTTGCATGAAAACAAGCTTTGGATTGTTTTCTGTGGAGGTGCTAAATTTATCAGGTAACCACTTCGTACTGGGCAGTGACATTAGCAAGACAAGTCAAGACTGCAGTTAGAAATGAATCACTTTGTTGACAGTCCTCCAAATCACTTGTTTGCATAAGCAAGCAATCAATCAGAGAGGGGTGACAAGGTGAGGGTGTGAGTCTTTCAGTCTTAAATCTTAAAATCGTCTTACTTTGATCTTATTTGTTTTTGTTTTCCACAGTGAGATGTTCTCCTACACAGTCTGATTTCAATAAACAGTGTATAAATAGCATCTGATTTTAGTATTAAAAACTGGGAACTTAATTCCCACTGTTTTTGTTTTTATGTGTTATTTAATGCCTGATGCCCTTGCGCTAATATTTCTGATTAAAATGATACACAAAAAGCTTAAAATTGGCTAACAACAGTACAAGTTAGTGTCTGTAATTGGCGTAGATATTAAAAAAAACATGTCACTTACAATACCTAAGGTTAAAAATGAAGTATTTTTGGGGTTTTGATTACCTGTACGTCTAATCATGTAATGTAGCCATACATACTCATTCAAATGAGATTGTAACATTTGACAGAAAAAATTAAAAAAGATTTTTCAACATGCTCTGGTTTGCTCCAGATAAAGGGATTAAGGGGTCTCCTTTGCTCGTGCTGTCCACTTTCAAGGCCACCAAACCTTTTCTGCTGCCAATTACTGCTTTTGCAGGGGAAAAAAATATATTATTCACTGTTTGACACAGCTGGAAAACTTAAAGTGAGACCTCACGACTTGCTGTCTGGTTTTTCATTAGGACACAGTGTAAAGGCAGCGTCTGTCTGCCACCCAGGGAAGTGTTCATGTGGGATGAGGCTGCCTAATGAGGCATGGAGGCCACAGGTTATGGGAACCGGGGCTGCGATCACACCCTGGAACTACGGACAAACAGGAAGACAAATACAACAGGTGAGATCTGATAGTCGCTGCTTTCACCGTGTGAAAGGCCAGGAGAGAAAAAGCCGCAGAGGCATAGAAACCTGACCAAGTTTGACCCTGATGTCACTTCCTCCCTGCTTAAAAGTTCAAATTACCCTTACTTCCTATGTAAACCTTAAGTAGCTACACTGCTCTAGAATGATCTGACCCAAACCATTACAGCCTACTGTGTATCTTTTGGTTTCCCGAGAGTGGGGCTTACCATTTCCCTTCCTGCCATGCCTCGCTTTCCCAATATAAACACCCAAAAAGGAGGGAAAGAAAATATTGCATCTTAGAAAGCAGTTGATATCGCCATTCACTTAAGCAAAAACCACATCTTCTGTCAGTTTACACTCCGTCTGCAGCTCTGCTTGCTCCGGCTCCCTGCCTCGGTGTGTCAGATTAGTCGAGAGTTGTTCATGAATATACAGCTGGTTACCCTCATTTCATAACATTAGTCCCTGTTTGGCTTAGCGCCATTACAGTAGGGGTAAATAGAGCAAATACAGACAGGCCTTGCAGATGCTAATGTACTTAGCATTAGCGGTAAACAAAATGAGATTACCGAGGAAGGGAAGGCAAACTGTGAGTTTGATTTACTCAGGCTTAGCGTAAACAGCTTGTCAAACTCCTGCTCTGCTGCTATGAAAAGGCGGCAGAATGTGTATTTGACTAACAAGCAAAGTAAGTGTTTTTTCTACCTATTCGTGAAATTACCAAGGCAATTGTCACTGTAATTGGAAGCAAGTGCCAAAAGGGAGCTAGTAGACGCATCTACCCCAAAATATTGTTTACTCTTTTTTTTTTTCTTTCTTTAAATGGTTGTGTTTTGAGTGACAGGGGATTACAGCGAATAGGGACCAGACTGGCTGGTTAATATAAACGGAATCTACAAAATGCTAAATTGAAAGGCGCAAGAGCGCCACACGGGTATGTACAGCTGTGCGAGATCACCTAACGTTAGCGTGTCCGTGTGCCTCCCCAGCATTAACATAATCCACAGTATAATCCAGAGGTGGCGGCGGCACGGGCCCCTCCACAACCGAGTCGATAACGAGACACCACTTCTTATGGGAATAAAACTCAGTTAAATGAGATGGAACCACACTTAGCGCTCTTATTACGTGATAAATAGGATTTTCACAATTTTTTTTACTGGCGTATAATTTTTTAATTTTATTTTTATTTTTTTAGTTCTCATGACGAGAGCAGTCATATAATTCCTCCCCTTTTGCTAGGGGGAAAAGTTTCCAGTCTCTCCTGACAAAGAAAGGCAGGCTAATTGCATGTCAATAATTCAATGCTTAATTTTAATGACCAGGATAGTTCATTTATTCTCCGTCTAGCCCGCCTGACGATGTGATTAATAGGGATGAAAGATAAAGCTCGCAGAGGGGGAGAGAGGAGAAGGAGAAAGGCGAGCAGAGCGATAACGTTAGGGATCCGCTATTCTCTTCCTTCCTCGACCCTTCCCGGATGGCAGGAAGGTCTTGCAGACTCCTAGTCGACAGTTTGGAGGAGCGCATGATGGCCTGCTGGGCCACATACCAAAGAGGTAGAGGCGGAGGTACAGAGACAGGGTGGGGTGTGAGGGTCTCTGTGTGCACTTGTCTGTGAGAGCAGTCAAATTGGCATGTTCTCAATAAAAAATTTGAGCACTTCATGTGGATCCTAACAGACTACGGAGCAGTTGGCCCAGTGAAATGTGGAGGAAATATCTACAAGTTTTGTTTTGTTACATCCAGCAAGTCTGCTGTTGATCCCAAATAATCCAAAGCTTGATGCAAGTTTTGCTTGTGCTCAAAGATGGCAGTAGTATACTTTTTTTTGTTTTTGTTTTTTATGAACTGACCAGCAAAGGTTTAGAAGTGGAAGAACCCCACTGAGGATTCTTCCCCACCCGCACTGGAGGGAGATGAAGGCATCACAGACCACTCCTTACAATGAAAACACTTCCTCCAGGCCTAATGGCCTCTGTGCCACAGCTTTTGTCCCCTGATTAGCCAACCTATTCAGGGCTCAGCCCCCTAATTGCGTAGCCTGTTTAGCTACCCAGCATTACAGTAAGAATTAATGAGACACAATTACCGCACCGAGGAAATCTCCCGTCCCAGCGACCACTCCGATTTGCAGAGGAACCTCGCTGAATAAAACCTCCTTGAGCTGAGAATTCAACCTACTGTCAAAAAAAGAGGGAAAAAAAGAAAAAGAAAGAAAAAATGTGGAGCACAAGGATTTTTCACCCTCGCAGGAGAAGAGATACATGTATTTATTCGAAGCTATCTCATAATTAGGCCCTAGAGTGAATGAGTGAGTGAGGGAGAGCAGGGGAGGAGATGGGAGAAGGAGAGCAGAGAGGGTGTGGGGGTGGGAGAGAAAGCCGCGTTCAATAGCAAAAAGGCCCACAGATACAAAAGGCAGAAGAATGACAGGCACAAGAGTGAAACCTGCTCAGAGAAACGAGGAGGAGGAGGGAGATGGAAAAGATGGACGAGAGGGTGAGGGGGTGGGGGGAGTCAAACGCAGATTCAAACCTACAGTTTAGCTGCAGATAGCGTTTCATCACTGTGGCTTTGTGGGAAGAAGCCTGGGGTGAGCAGCTCAGTCTAGGCTAATGGTCCATGGTGACACTTTAAAGAACCTTTGAGATGGGATGGGACAGTGGGCTCCCTTTCAGTTGGGAGCCGAATATTGTTGCTCAGAGCCAGCACAGGATCTGTGGGCACAAACAAGGCAGAGAACTTTCTGCAGTCCTCTCCTTTTTTTTTTCTTTTTTACTATTTGGGAAGTTTGGGTTAAGGTTAGTGAAAATAATCAGCATACAGTAGAATCACCATTCGCAGCGTCCTCAGTGGATGGTTTATGCAGCCAACTACAAAAAAGAACCAGACTACAAAAATAGACTAATGATACTGTCTATTCAAAACAGCAACCAGATTTTACCTTTTTTTAAGTCGGTGCCAAGAGTGGACATTGTGCCAGTCCATGTTTCTACTGCCTGAGCTTGACAGAATTTGATTTTCTTTGCATAAGGAGAACATGGATGAAGCGTGACTCCAAACAGGCAGCAGTATGAAATAAAAACAAAACTTTCTGAGGTTAGAGCAAATATGAGAAATGTACTTTAAGCTAACAATAGCTAAAAAGTGTTCAAACTTCAAACCAGTTGCTTTAGTTTTTTAAAGGGAATAGTTTAACATGCTGGGAAATTCTTTAATTGCTCAAGATTGACAAATGAAGTCAACAAGGAAGTGCCAAAAAACTGCTGCTTCTCAAAAGATAACTGGAGGGTGTCTCCAAATGGCCAGAAAATGCAAAGTAGGTAAAACTTGGAAAATACTAAGTTCTTAGTATTAAAAGCTAGTTTGGCTGATAGGTTATCCATCATGTGTATTTTGACTTAAGCTAAGTTATCATCCCTTTTAATACGACTAGCATACATGACTAGTATAGATCACCAAAACCTGACACTTGTGTCTATTAGTGTGGAAAGAAACCAGAAAGTCTAGTAAAACACACAAACACAGGGCGAGCACACTAAGTGAAGAGACAAAGGCTTCTTTTTTCCATGGTCGCTTTGTAACCCAAGAGCTTTTCTTGTTGTAAGACAGCATTGCTAAGTGTCTCCGCTTTTAGAGTCATCTGTTGTATCAGTGTAACTATCAGCTGCGTCTGCTGTAGCTATGAGTCCTCAAACATGAGCGGGCTAGTCAGGTAGATGAGGTCTGAAATATTCCTGCTGTAATGAACATATACATCAGAGCCACTAATCAGCTTTCTGTCTAGAGCACTTTGCTAAAGAACTAATTAAACACAAAGCGTATCGATTCCCCCGCAAATGGTGTGGCCCAACAATGCCGTTAGGAGTGAGCAAATGTAAGGAGGGGTTTCCAAGTCCTCTAATGTGGTTTGTAAGTTCTGAATTTGCCCAAGATTAGCCTCCATAAAGAGGATTAGTACTTTTGTATGGAATATTTTCAACACCAGCATAGTAATTTCAGGAATGTTCAGTGGGGCTTTCACAGTATTGTGTTTACTCACCTGTCAGTCTGTTTCACCTTTTCAACACACGCACACTCACTCAAAACAACCCTTCCTAAGTGCTCATTGAGGCTGAGAGTTCATTCACTCTAATACCCACCTCGCTAGAAAATCTGTAACTTTTAAGGGGCACCAAATCAGATTTTTGGAAACACTGCCCGTGCATTTTCTTATATTAACACTGAACAGACAGAAAGGGAGACTTTAGGAAACAATGAAACAGCCACCAGCTCACTGGGTTATTTATATGCAAGTTGGCTGCCATGGGAAGAAATTACATACATTGTCATTTCATAGGACTTGCTTGCTAAATGTAGTCAAAGTTGCATGTTTTAAAATGACAACTCATCAAGTTGGATGTGCTCTCAGTGTTATCTGCACTGGGAGCCTGGCTGTCTCAGGCCAGCTCAGAGTAGATTACCTGAATGGCCTTTGTCTCCCCATGACCCCCCCCAGAGCAGGTCGCAGCCTGAAGCCATTTCAGCCTGACCCTCCTCAGGTTACCCCTCTCTCAGATAATATAGGAAAAAAAGAAGAGAAAGAGAAAGGAGAAGAACCATGGAGAAGTGTAAAGAGAGAGGTCAGAGGCTCAGGTGAGCTTAGCGTGTAGGCTGTCAGTCAGACATCACACAGTATATCTCGAGGGAGGTTCTCCCTTCCACTCCGCTGCCCCCCTCTCCTCAACCTTTGGTGTGCGCTTCACCTTTGTGTCTCTCACGGTACGTTAGAATGAATTCAGATCCATCCAGAGTTCTGCTTGTTAACATTTTTAATTTGGGGTTGGCAGATGTTACAGCTGTTATTGTCGAGCCAGCTGGGCTATGCGGTCCAGAACTACTGCTGAGCATGACTCAAGTCGTATATCAGTCATTCTCCACATGTTTGTAGTCTGTGACACTTAACTTTGGCAGTATCTGTATGTCAAATATACCACAATAACTGACAGTGTAGTATCTTTCCAAATGTGTGGGTTTTTTTTAAAAAGACAAGAAAAAAAATCACCACCAATTAGTCTAAATGGCTAGTAGGTTGCACAAAATAAGCTGTAGGCCCACACTGTAATATGCGTTAAAAGCTTGGTAAGAATGTGGTCACAGCCCTCATGCTTATCCTGCCTGATAGCGTAATTAGTTAAACAGCCCAGCAAGCACACTCACATTGTCTGGAGATGCCGATCTCAGTGGTGTCATAGGCTGATACATACGTCCTCAGCCAGCACGAGGTGAGATAACATCAACCGACTGGAGAGTCGAAGCAATTATTACGCTGCGCCTTACCTGTCTGATGTAATCTGTGCAAATAAAACAAAAGTGCCCTTATACAGGAACTCGATTCACTCCACTAACCTAATTTCAGCAACACCATCATTTCAATTGATCCAATTACTCCTTGCTGGAGTGGCGGCCCTCGTAACGTTAGAGGTGAAACAGAGTGTCAGGAGTGTGCTTTAATCTGTTGCTGTTGTTGCATGTTGCACAGTGGAGATGAGGAGCGCGACCCTTAGAGCAGTGTGGATGCATTTCCCTGGATGAAATGTAGTCAGTCGGCAGATACCGGGTTTGTATACGTGTTCCTGGTGATGTGCTTTACACCCACGGTGAAACAAAGCCAGTGTCTGTTACTGTTTGAGCACAAAACTGTTTTCATTATTAATTCATATTAATTATTTAGCCAGAAATTATATGCCTGTCAGTGCTTATATCATGGGGGTGGGTAAAGCTTGTCGGGATGAGGGGGCGATCCACTCCACAGGGAGATGGAGAGGCGGGGAGCTTGTAGCAGATAAGGTCATCAGTGTCCTACTGTCTGGCCTTGGGGAGTCTGATTTTTCTCTCACCGACACACATTTGCACAAACACCACCCACCCAAGAGTCGGTCGTGCCCCCAGCTTGTCGCGGATGTTTGCCAGAGAGCTTCAGATAGTAATATTCGCTCTGCCAGGAACTGTCTCCCAAATAAAATCTGTCTTGCAGTATCCAATGTAAGCCCAGCGCGAAGGTTAGATTACTACTGTAAATAAAGCCCACGTCTACATAAATAAACATGTCTTAATCAGACTGCTAATGAGCAGTATGGGATGCCCAGGATAGCTCGCTAAGGGGCACCGTTCGGCCTCTGATGTGCACAGCGAGAGAGATCAGGGGGGTTTGATCGGAGCCCGCCAAGAACGAGTCACAAAACTCTGCAAGGTCATTTGTGTTTTACACATCTGCTACCTCGCTGCTTCTCCGTCTCTCACCTTCTGGATATAGTTTCCCACTTCCCTACCTTGTCGTTTTTCTGCCTCTCACTCTCTCCCTCCTTCTGTCTGGCGGTCATCCTTGCCCTCGCCATCTGTTTCTTGGTACGCCACACATGGAGACGGAGGGAGGTAGGGACGTGATGCTACTGAGACGAAAAGTGAGGAAGGAAAATGCCGTGCGAGCATCCACAGATATTTCAAGAGACTTTGGAGCTATGTTCTGGGACTGCTTTCACAGAAAACTGCATACTGAAGACTAAGCTTCTCTGCCCCACAAAGCTAATTCCTGGAAATATTAAATTATTCCAAACTAACATGTAAGCATGACAGTTCGTCCATACCAGCCACTTCAGGGGACAGCTATGTAGGCAAAAGCTTATCTGCATATACTAAATAGATAAATATATAATATATAAAGATACTAAGTTATTTATATATTAAATAATATGTATTATTAGATTTAGTGTGTGGGCGTGCCACCAGCAAATAAAGATTTACTTTATTTCTAAGTTTAAAGATTACTACTTTTGTCCAGGCAGGATGTGCTCTGATGGATTTCCAAGAACCCATGTGCACTTTCTGCCCTAATGGGACACCAGCAGCTCTTCAGGAGGTAATAAAGAACACAGATCAATCCTGTGCATTTTACTTTCAATTGTGCACATGTTGAAAACCCTTCAATTGATCCAAAATGCTACAATAAGCATACTGACAGGGACTAGAAAGAAAGAGCATATTTCTCCAACATTGGCTTCTCTTTACTGGCTCCCTGTTAAATCCAGAATCTAATCCAAAATCCTGCTTTTCACATACAAGGGCCCATCTTATCTTAAAGACCCCATAGTACCATATCACCTTAACAGAGCACTTCACTCTCAGACTGCAGGCTTATTTGTGGTTCCTAGGGTATTTTAAAGTAGAATGGGAGGCAGAGCCTTCAGCTCTCAGGGCCTCTCTTCTGTGGAGCCAGCTCCCAGTTTGGATTCAGAAGACAGACACCCTCTCTACTTTTAAGAGATAAGGCTTAAAATTTTCCTTTTAGATAAAGCTTATAGTTAGGACTGGATCAGGTGTCCGTGAATCCTCCCTTAGTTATGTTGCAATAGGCTTAGCCTGTTGGGTATTTCCCATAATGCACTGATGAGGCACGTGTTTCTTCTTTATTCATCTCTTTTCTCTCCCTGTGTGTTTATATCCCACTACTGTATTTAATCATTACTAATGATTAAACTATGGCTCTCTTCCACAGCATGTTTTTTTTTCTTCCTGTCTCCCTCCCCTCACCCCAAACCGGTCACAGCACATGGCTGCCTGGTTCTGCAGGAGGTTTCTTCCTATTAAAAAGGAGATTTTCCTTCCCACTGTCACCAAGTGCTTGCTCTGATTGCTGGGGTATTCTCTGTATTATTGTAGGGTCTTTACATTACAAAGCAAACACCTTGAGGTGACCGCTGCTGTGATTTAGTTCTATACAAATAAAACTGAACTGAATTTGGCTAAATTCAACTCCTATATTTGAATTATGGCATCGTGCGTTTGTGCAAGAATCAGGCAAAATTGGCTCTGTTCAGTAATGTCAGGTTTCCTGCGCTTGGTGATCGAGTTCAACATGACATCCTGAGATTTTCCACAGACAACGCTTTTTTAGCTTATAGCAGCTGACATGAAGAGACACTAAAACTTTGAGCTGAGGTTAAAGGGCCGCAGGTAGAGGTATACCACGACGTACTCGAAGACTGCATGAATATTAATGAGGCAAGTTAATTAGCAGGAATCGCTTCGTCTTCCCTCCCTGTAGAACTGAAGGCAGACACACTGTGACCCCTGCGACCCCCCCTGCAGCGCGGTCAGAATCGGCCCCGAAGCAACCGGGCCGCTGGTCTGCTGTGTGTTACTACTACAACAACAACAGCGACAGGACACCGAGCACAAAAAAATTAAATTATCACCTCCAGGAACCAAAGACAAGTGTTCCACCCCATGTGTTGGAACCAGATGGCAAGTCTACCTGCTTAAGTGTCACCCATGTGTCGTCCCCGGCACGCAGGCCTCATCTCTGGTTACACCCAGGGTTTAAAAAAAACCCATCCCCTCCTACTATTATAT
>VVHJ01003718.1:22158-29483 GCA_015107715.1 Tylochromis polylepis | reverse complement strand
TGACACGCTGTACTGGGACATGAGAAACCCAGCTAATACTGTTGCCATGACAACCCAGCCAGAGGATAACTGTTTTACAGCATACAGTATAACACCACCCACAACATTGGTGCCTCAGAAATATGTTGCTCGTCTTTTGCTCAGTATAACAGGGGTGAGTGGCTTTAGCAGTCAGTCAAGATTTTTAATCACCGACCGTCAAGATTAGACATCATTAGAAAGTGCTGGCTTTTCCCCCCATCAGAAATAAAGAAAAATATAAGGGACCGACACTAATGAACCATTCTATTGTTAGTTGTGCACAATGAGAGCAGAAATTAACTGAAAATGTCACATCTGCATTGGAAATGTCATTGGTTTTAAAGGGGTGTACCCCAAGAGCACTTTAAGAGTAACTAAACATGGCTACATTTTATTGTGTCAGAAGATTATCGTTTGGGAACCAAATCAGTACAAAAAATGTCAGTCTTCCTCAATACACTTTAAAGAAACTTTATGAGACTATACATGTCATGTGTTCTCGTACTGCCCTGGACATACAGTGAGCATATTTTTTATTCATTTTAATATCTCATAAACATGTTATCATTAAATGTATATCACTATTAGTAGCAGTGTTAGCTTTATGTCAGATGTTTTTATACCAAGATTTAGTCTTTTCCCTTGTTGCAGCAACAACTGGTGTGCCTAAACATAAAATAACTGATTTTTTTTTTTTTAGTGACAGGAGATTTTAACTATCAAAAAAAGTACTAGTAAGGTATATGTCATTATACTATAAAATTACCTTTTTTAGTTTGGGGCCTGTGGGCTGCTTTATCCACATGTATATCCCACATGGAAAAGAGTTTCTAAAGAAGTCTCAATCATAAACTTCATAAAGATGGAAAAGAACAGACAAAGATTGGTGACCAACTAAACATTTGTGGAAACACATTAGCAGCAGTCATCAGGAGGTATAGAACAAGGCACAAGGCCACTAATCAGAGCTGCGGTGGAAATCAGTTTCCTGAAATGATGATGCTATGCTACAATCAACAATGCTAAAATCTATCTCTGAAAAAACAGAACTGGTGCATCATTTCTCTTTGGAGGATATCAATCTCGATATCCAAGAAAAATAAAATAAGATAACCAGATACGAAGAAAAGAAAATCCCTTGCTTTAAATTTGGGAGCACATTCAGATGATCAGCTAAGCCCAAGATAAGGTGCCAGTGTGCTAATATCGGGGGCTGCATAAGTTCAAAAGGTGTTGGGTAACATAAACACCATGAGTGCATGTGGATAACCTTCTCTAGAGTGCTCTGGACCTGGACTCTGGACCCTAAACACACAGTCAAGATAAAAAAAGAAGTGGCTTTGGGACAACTCTGTGAATGTCCTTGAGTGGCCCAGCCAGAGCCCAGACTTGAAACCAATTATCTCTGTAGAGATCTGAAAATGGCTGTGGATGCTCCCCAATCAACCTGATGAAGCTTGAGAGGTTCTGCAAAGAAGAATGGGAGAAAGTGCCCCAAAATAGTTATACCAAGTTTGTAACATCATACTCAAAAAGAATTCAACAAAATATTGACCAAAGGCTGTGAATACCTATCTACATTATATTTCTGTTTTTATTTTTAATAAATTTCAAAGTTCAAGAAAACTTTTTTCACTTTGTCATTATGGAGTGTTGTGTGTAGAATTTTGAGATGAAAAATGAATTCAATCCCTCTTGGAATAAGGCTGACAAATGACAAAATGTGAAGCAAGTAAATTGCTGTAAATACTTTCTGCACTGCAGTCTCTGAAAGACCGTTTACTCAAGCCCCACTACAGTACACCATTAATTACTTGTTGCTTTTCAGTGAATATTTTAAAACTGAGCCAAGTATACAGAGTCCTTAATCTTGCCAAATATAACAGAAGTATGTTGACTTTTTTGCGTTGAGGTCCTACTATTGGTTGTGAACTTTTAATATAATAAAATCACTCTTACTTTTTAATGAAATGTATTGTAGACCTGTTTAACTTGGAAATTATCCTTCCATTCACTTCTGTTTATCCTTATCAGGGTTGCAGGGGGCTGGTGCCTATCCCAGCTACCACAGGGCGAGAGGCGGGGTACACCCTGGACAGATTTCCAGTCTGTCGCAGGGCTAACACAGCGACACAGACAGACAATAAAATGACAACTTCTCTAGTGGTTTCTGTGATTAAATTGAATGGAAAATAATTAGTTTAAAGAAATGTAACAATGAAATTAAGCAATTCAATTAAAAGGCACTCATTTGGCAATTAATTTTACAATACCTCTCTGGAGTAAACATTGCTTTGTTGTTCAGGATTGCAAGCAAAAGTTCCTGTCCATCACCATCTGAATCATTCTGATGTTAGCTGAGTTGATTGTGTATTACAATTGCTGCATAAGAGGCCTGGACACTGCCAACTTATGCCCTTAATAACTTTCAAGAGTTGTCATTTCCATAGTATCTTCCATGCTGGTTTATCAAGTGGGTAAACAAGTCAATATTAATTTGAAATATACATAAAATCATGTCATGTTAAGAAAACTCATGCACCTTAAACCTGCACCAATGCTGCTGTGTGAGCATTTCTGAATCATGGCTGCATTTTAATGAGGCCAGGGCAGGCAGTCAGGCCTTAGCTAATAGCTGAAGATGAAACATTGTCCTGTCTCTGCTATTGATGTCTCCTATATGAGGTGGCAGATTCAGGCCAGTCCTTGTGTACCTTCTGTCATCATTACCTTCAGTCCAAGGTGAAACATATCATAACAACCACTGATAACTAGCAAAATAAAGGAAGGAAGTGAGACAAAGCTGGCACATCACATAGGGTGATAGCTCACATGGATGAAGATTCATTTTGGTCATTCCTGTATGATATTATTGGCTGAACTAATGGCCCATAAGTAAGCTTGATTACACAAAGGTGGTGCAACTGCCTCGTGAAATGATAACAATGCTTCTGCAGAGTGTCACTTCAGTAAGTCATTTCTACATAGAATGAAAAGCAAAATAGTGGCAAAATATCAGTATAACAAAAAGCAATAAATGGCAAAAAAACCTCAGGGTGGAGCTATGCTCGCAAAGTTGGCAGTGTTGCCACGGGACATTCCTAACCTTTAAGAATCCCAAGCTCTTAAAGAAAGTAAAACTAAAAAAAGGAGGCTCCCAGGAAGACTAATTAAGGTTAAACAAATCTGGGGTTTTTTTGTGGAAAGCAAACAGTAAGATTGTGCTGAGAAAGAGGGAATTGTGTATATTTTTTTGCTGAAATGCAAAATATCAAAATATACATAAAACTGAACAAATGCAAACTGCTATGTTTATCAGGAAGTTCCTACATTTTACAGGCAAAATGCATTTTGTGGGAATTCAACTACATGTTTATTTCATAACAAAATCCTTTCATTATTAAAGAAATTAGCATAATGGAACAGAAAACAGGAAGAGTTTATACTTAGCAGAACAGCAACTATTATCCGCTTTGCTTTTTTAAATTTCAACATTTTACCTACTTCTTTCATTCAGTAATATAATTTAGGCATTGTAAGTCCAACCTGAACACTGTGTGGGGGCTTCTCCCCCTTTTTACAAATAAATGTTTTAAATATAAATCGTCGACCTGTCATAGCAGTGGGGACATTGTTATTCTGAAAGAGCTCATGCCCATCAGGATAGAAATGTTTCAACCTAACATAAATGGGATCACGCAAAAATAACTTGATTTGCAGTAACCCTCGTCTTTAAGGGGTCAAGTGAACAAAAATTATGCTGGCAACACGCCCGATGGCATAACAGAGCCACCGGTTCCCCTTCACTGGAGAGGTCCAGGTTTCCTCTCCTGAGTTTTCTTTCATTTGTCACCTGCCTTTATGTCAACAAAAACACTAAAATGGCTTTTGGACTCGAAAGCTGAATTCATTCCACTGAGTCATCCACCAGGCAAAACCCTCACAAAATGTTTGGGCTGACCAGATGCGTCCAGTAGCAAAGCCATCTGATCCAACTAAGGAGCAGATGGTGAGCAACCTCTTTGCTATGCCCAAGTGTTTAAATCAGCATATGTGAGTAGAGTGGCGATGGAGAGGTGCATGGAGCAGTGTGATTTTTGCCCAAAGCAATGAGCAATCCCATGAGTCTAATACAAACACTCATGTAAATCGATCAAATGCTTGAAATTCTGGGAGTATCTCAAGATACACCCAGAATGACAAGAATGACATAAAGGGAAAGATAGAATATGATACAGCACATACAAATGTGCACATGAAGCAGGTCTCTGCCTGCGTTTGACAAAAGGTGGAAAAGATGGAGTGGAAAATACTTCACAGATTGGCAGAAGCAAGAGCACAATCAAAGTTGTTGGGACCATGAGTTTTGTAGAACAAAATGGTAACCAAACACCTACCATGATATAAGGTGGGAAGACTTATTTTTAGTGGAATTTGAAGCCTTTAAAAATTAACTGTGCATGTTTATCACTTACGTAAACAACCACTTCACAGCATCCAGCTGTAGAAAAAATGTCATGCTTACAGTATAAAAATCATTTTACTCAATATTTGCAGAAACTACTTTTGAAGGAGAATTATATAGTAATGTAAAATGTAATTAGTAAAACTAGATTGGAATATAAAAATAAATCACGTTGTTCTGCCCAGACAGCCTGACTCACATTACCAGCAAATGTAGCTCATTGATTTCTATTGCCAAGTTTCTCACATCTGAGTATGTGCATGTGCAGGGTGAGATTCTTATTGATTAAGTGCACTCTGGTCTGCAGTACATGTCACATTTACAGGAATCTTTTTATGTGTAAAAGAAAGATTCATACACTTCAGTGTCCATACCGCCGTGACCACAATACCCCATGAGCCATTGACAGCTAAGGGATAAAAAGCACAAATAAAAGCAAAATCTTTCTGTCTGCTGATGAAAGTGCATTCACTTTAATAGTAGCGCTTACTTTCATTACCTATATACCTGTACTGTATATAGTTGCAATAACTGTGGCTCCTGGGTGTCAGTCTACAGATTCTACTTGCAGCTAAACACGATTTTAATATGATGTAATTAACTACAAGGCATGATAGAAAGGCACACATGGCTTGAATGTGAGAAAAGGAGGATTATCTTAGGGAGCAGAAGGAAGTCAGCCATCTTAACGGAGACGTGTGAAATTCATTAGCGCTCAGCAGAAGTAGGGTGACCTAAAGGCACTTCAGCACTTAGCAATTTGAGCTCAAAACTGTTTGATGTATTATATTTCAAGAATTGTAACACACAACAATGATAGATTTAATCAATACATTTCAACTGTAAAGGTTGTTGTACTTAGAAAAAACTAAAAGTAAAAAAAACAAACAAAAAAAAACAATTTTTTAAAGTATTTGTCTTCATGTCATCTGTAAGTTTTGTTGTTGTCTTTTTGTTTAGCACAAATGCAATTTCTGTGATGTGCCCTCAGCTCAGGCAAATTAAGTTTAGTAAAACACACACACACACACACACACATATATATATATATATATATATGAACAGAAAAGGTAATGAAAGCACAAATGGATGTGCAGTGCCTTGGGTGATATAAATCACAGCCCAGCGAGGTCACACAGGTGGAAATAAGTGACACCTGTCACTTATTTCCCTTTATGTGTGTTATATATAAGCAAACAAATCAGTCATAGGTAAGCAGTGTCAACGGGTTATGTTTATGAAAACTTAAATAACTCTATATGAATAATTCAATAGATTTACTCAGGATTAATACAAAGCAAGTGATTCCAAATAATCACACAGTAAAAGATAACAATAGATCAGCCACTTTTTATTTAGAAAGAGTCCCAAAAAATAAACAAGTTAGCACACATTCCATATACAAAATGTCTGTGAAATAGCCTGAATATGCAATGAAATTGATTAGCGACTATGGTGTACTGTATGCTTCAATACTTGATTACAAAAACAGTGGTGATAATAATAGTGTAGTTCATCTCCCTGCTGTGTGTAGGAGGGGGTTCGTTATAGATCTATTTCAAAGTGGGGGGAAAAAAATCTTATAAATAGATGTGCTCATCTGTATAACCTGTGTATCTAACGTATGGTGAGTCTGGACAACTAAAAAGTAATATTGTATTTTTAAAACAATTAAATGTAGTATTAAGTACTGCAAAAGGAAATCAAGTACTTATGTTAAGGGATACAATTCTTCATATTTGAACTTTTATATAAAATATATGTTTATATGTATATATTGTATATATGTCTTACATTGTATTTCCAATTTCAAACATTTAACCTCACAACTTCAACATTGAAATGAGAATGCATGTTTGGCAGTAATGAAATAAACTTATGTAGTATTTGCGGCAACAACATGCAACTTGTGCTACTTCATTGTCCGATTAATGCAAAATACATGGAGACTTGAAAACAAAGCAGAAAGGCTATTGTATTAGTCATTGCCACCAACTGTACATCTAGTTACAAAAGTTACAGAATGTATCAGAATCATTTACATTCACTGAGATGACAGTGATTGAGTATATTAAGACTATATTTATCTACTGGCACTAGAATTTGGCACTCTTACTTATTTGGCATTTTAACCATCACGTAAACCATGTGAATGTGGATGCTTCTTTTTGATGTCACTTTAAAATGTGATGGAATAATACCATACCATACTATTTTTTTTTTTTTTTTGTTTATTCATGGCGTGTAAACATATTAATCTCCTCTTGAAAGAACATCAACCCCGGTCCTCATCAGAAAAAATACAAACAGCAAAAGCACTGAAGCAAACAAAGAGACAAAAGTAATAAAGCAAAATTGCTGCACCAACTTTAACAAGAAAAACATAGAAGGATTGATTCCAAATGCCAAGCATTGACATATATTTCATATCAACACCAAATGTTAAAGAATAAAATATACAGGAAAGTTCAGAATAGGAATTAATTACATGATTTTAACATCTCACCCCCATAATGATATTTGTATTATAATGTAGTGCATAATGTATTTGGCTTTAAAAATATCGAACTAGAAGCTGTTTAGTATTTTTTCTTTCTGTATACTCACACATTAAGATGTTTATATCCAACCAATATGTAAGCAAGTTTATTTAAAAGCTATTTTGTGAAAATACATAAAAATATTTTTTTTCAATAAACTTTTTTATTAGATTTTCTTAGAAAAAAAGGACGATTTCACATCTTAATGCAGATGAAATCAAGTGTGCTTGAAAATCCTGTTTTGCGGCGGTGGCTACAGAAACGGTGTGTTTTTTGACGACATCTTCCCCTGATGAACA